>CM045751.1:3847500-3900000 GCA_024760905.1 Plotosus lineatus | reverse complement strand
GGAATTCAGAGGAACCCCGTTCAGAATGCGAACCCTTTTAGACTTTGACTTTTCCCAGAAACATCCTGCCGATCCTCCTGTACAGCCTGAAGACCATCGAGAGATGTTTGTGCAAGTCACATGTACAGTGTGTGTTTTATAACAAGCCTTCAGGGGGGGAGAGCAGGTACCTGTTCAAACAGGACTCAGGAACAGAGGAGGTTTGCAGTTTATTTCCCACCAAGCTGGGATACGACAGGATTGTTCAGATGAATAGAAGAGGAAGTGCCCGGATTAAGTGCGTTCTCTTGTGGAAAGGGCTGTTTGGTTAACCAGCTCATAGCAACAACCAGTGTATTTAAATAAATAAAAACCCCTCAACACTTCACTTTAACCAAAACAGGCTTTCAGAAATAAATGTCCATCATTCAACAGCTGTTCTTAGGAGGAAACCCCTGAAAAACACTTAAATTCCACTTCGCAAAAGACTCAAACATTGTAAAAAGGTTCTTTTAGTACAGAACACACACACACACACACACACACACACACACAAACACTGTATCGTAAAATATTTAAAATACAGTATAGTAGGCTCCTGTTTTTGGCGATGCTTCGGTTCCACTCCTTCCAGTGAACCAAGAAAATCCGCGAGTTATTGATGCAGTTTTAAAACCCTATGTATGATATTACGGACGCTAAAATCTGCTTGTTAAACCCATTCTCTCATCAGTGTTACTCATTAATACAGTAATAATGCAGTAAAATGTAGTAATGATTAATAAAAACTTTAATTTTGTACTGTGATAATATTTATAAATAAATAAAGCACTGAGGCTCCTGACCAGAAGCTAGAGAAGATGCAGGGCGTTTGAGTGACACCATAGCGCTTAAATAATCATTAAAAACACACGAAAAAAACGTGAATTCACAATTCAAGCAATCACATTGATAACGTGTGCGAAGGAGAAAAAGAGGCGTACACATCATCTGCAACCAATCAGCAGTAAAGAGAAACAAAAGCTCTCAGCTATTGGCTAAATTTGAATAACGTGCCAGTTATTTCGGGGTTTGCCATTAATCTGCGAGTATGTGGAGCTGCGAACTGTACGCTGAGAATGAGTGGGGAGTTACTGTATATATTCAGTTATATAAATATGAAGCCAATTTCATCTATTACTTCATAGAACTTGTATCGGATACTTCCATGTAATATTCTAGTCAAAATATAAAACATACGCGCTCCCCCCATCATTACACCCGAGTATTTGAGCAGCACCGAATTAGAGGCAGCCCCGGATTTATACAAATTATACATACCGTATTCGACGTGATAAGCGCCCAGGGCATCTAAGAAATTGGAGTGGTTGGGCGCTTATTAAAATGTTACCAGCGAAGTGGAACGGTAAGTGCTTATTACCATCGAGGTGGAAAACATGAATAACAACAGAACAATAAAAGAATTTTACTGGTATTTTAGTTCATTTTGTGGTATCAACCAAACTACTTACATGACAGCTGAAAATAAGCAGAAAACAGCAGAATAAAAAAAAAAACCCTTTACTTTTCCCTCCTGGTGCTGTTCCTTTAAACATTTTCCTGGAAGTGAAATCGAACCAGTCTACACGAATGTCAACTTTAGCACATGTCACGTTGAACCAATCAACACAAACATAAACAAAAGCACATGGCCAGGAACATCTTTTAAATGTATGAAGTTAGTGAGCAGGAGAATGAGGTGAAAAATACTCATCCCTGATAGGTCCATATCTGGCTCATCGCTTCACTCATTCAGAGCATCCCGTAGTTTTGCTGTAGGTTTCTAATGGGTCATCGGTTGTTGGACATTTACCAAGAGAACACAACAAAACATTTCCCTGTTTTTTAAAGCACGGCGGAACAATCAAATGTGTTGTTACTGATGAACATTATAGACATTCCCCAGTGGCAGGGGCTCTTGAAGTACTGTATAAACTCATTTTACAGGCAGTGAACGCCTCATTTTACCGTTACAGACACTGATCCAATAAAATAGGCGAGTTTGATCGACCATTTTTTGCTCACAGTACACTTGGGTGGTTATTAGTACCAAGATCATATCAGCAAAATCAAAAACAGGGTGGGTAGGGTGGGGGCGCTTATTATGTCGGATACAGTATACATCACGACATTACTGCCACGTGATTCAAATTTAGCTGAAAGGCTGAGACCTTTTGTTTCTCCCTCCTGATGATTGGTTGCAGATGATGTGTACACCACTTTTTTTCCCTCCTTCGCTCACGTTATCAATGTGATTGCTTGAATTGAGAATTCAAGATTTTTTTTAGTGCATTTTTAATTGTTTTTTAAGCCTTATGACCCCCCCATCCCCCATCTCAACATTACATGGAAAGATACAAACCAAACCCCAATTCTTATATATTCTAACCATGGCAGAAGCTTCTAGGTGAGCTCCGTGCACTCTGAACAGAGCTCAGTGCTGTGTAGTGAACGCTGCTCATTATTTAGTGGGTTTTTTTTTATTTAGTGTTTTTTTTCATTATTTCGTGCTCCCCCACACACATTCATTTTGTTTCAGGCATAATCCAATCATTGATTTATAATCTAAAGATAGCAGACCAATCAGACCGGATCTGTATATTATGTACTCGTTTAAATTAGTGGCTGGTGTGGAGCAGTTACAGAAGCATTTCTGCCAGTTTTTCCACGAACAAACCTGAGCAACATGGTGTGTGTGTGTGTGTGTGTGTGTGTGTGTGTGTGCGCGTATGCGTGTGTAGTGAGTCACGTCACTGCTGCTGCTTCGCTGGCTTTCCTTCTGGGGCTTTAAATGTCAAGCGCTTTCAAGTGTGTTTACAGCTGTGTATAAAGTAGTGTAATGTACAGTTACGTCCAGAACATGATTTTTTTTTTTTTTTTGGGTCCCGATGCAATAACTATATTTGTTTATTTTGTTTTAGATTCTTCTTGCTCAGCTGCTGCTGTAATAATGTTCATGTGTGATCCTGCGGTGCTGGGACATGAAACAGGCATTTTGTACTGCGGGTGTGAAAATGCCGAAGTTCACCCCCGACACTTCTCGTTCGGGTTTTTATCCAAGTTGAAAATGCATGGATTTGTCTGCAAAGAGTGACATCCGATTTCCACCGTTTATACTCTGAACACGCAGGAGATCAAATTACAGTGACGGGGTTATGCACTGACCTGTTTGCGGAACATCTGCCGAGTCATACATACTCTCTTTAGTCTTCTTCCTGAAGGCAAGAGAAAAAAGTGGAGAAAGAATCAGAAAGAGACAAATGCGGAAGAGCAAAGAAAAATAGGGGACAAAGAGGAGAAATGGACAGTCAGATGATCACAGAAAGAAGTAGACAGACAAAAAAGAGAGACAAAAAGTAGAGAGATTAACAGAGAAACAAGAGAGAAAGAGAAATGAAGGGATTCAGACAGAAGAAAAAGAGTTGAGAGAAAGACAAAGAGGGTGAGACATGCACACAATATATTAAGAGAGAGCGAGAGTGGGATAGCGAGCAAGAGCGTAAGCGAGAGAGCGAGAGAGAGATTAACATGAGCAGTATCTGTCCCTTGGGATCTCCAGCTCTCAAGGTTATTGTTCCTGCTGCATTCTTCCACAGCTTTATCCTCCTTCCCCCAAATCCCTCCATCCACAGCCCAACACAGAGTGCACCAATCTCCTGGCTCTGACCTTTGACCCTCACTCGCTTTCTTTTCCTCCCTCCCTTCAATTCTTTTTCTCTTTCACAGGCTGCTCTTCAATAGGTGAGATCAGAAAAATAAAACGGCCATGCATTCTTCAGTCATGTACATCATATGCTTCCTCACACACACACACACACACACACACACACCTGTGTATCACCACCAGTTCAATAAGTCTTTGCCTATACAGTAAAACAATTAATGATAAAGGGATGCCAATCATGCCATTAATCACTTAAGTATTCTGATTCGACAAAAGTCCTCACACATTCTCTGATAACGGAAAGAAACTTCCATTGCGGTGACCTTGGAACCCATAAAAAAAAAAAAAAAAAAAAAAAAAAAGGGACTGACCGATTTACACACTGATCACTGTCATCTCACATTACATGATGGGTGGATGAGGAAGTCATCAAAAATTATTTTCAAGTTCTGGCCTGGAAATCATCATCACCAATATTCTTCCAGGGTCATCTGGTTGCTATGCAAACGTGAAGAAATCACAAATCGCAGAAATCCAAAAATGCCAAATTACACCGTCTTGCAAAACTAACTGCCTGGTCTGTTGAAGGAATCTCAAAACGGTTTTGAGAAAATATCCTGGTTCAGAATTTGACCGAGTACTGAGTGATGTATTGATGTCGGGAACATCAGCCGACGTGTACTGCGTTTGGCTTCGGACTTGTCTGCAGCCTGTAACAACCAATTCAACAAACTTCAACAAACATCGCCGAGTACACTTACTTCTGCAGCACTTTAAAGGCACAAAACCCAGAGACCAGCAGCACGACCACGCCCGCCGCTGCCGACACCACGATGACGATCAGCTTCACTATTGCGGACAAAAAGGAGACAGAGCATCAAGATGAACGTTAATCATTACACACTCATCTGTAAAGTCTAAAGCAGAAGATGAATATGAAGCTGCACCCAGATCAGGCTGAGGGAAGTGCTCTGGGGTTTCCTTCTCAGTGGGTTTGCTCGAGACAACCTCCTGCGTCACCAGTGATGTCACGTTGACTAATGCGAACACTGCGGTGTGTAGAATAGAAGTACACGTGAGGTTCAGTCCGCTGGTGGAAATCCATCGAGCTGTATCATTCTATAGTTATTGAACACCAGCACGCAGACATCGTGGTCTTTTCCTCTCATACTTACACGGGGTGTGTCTGACGTACGGACAGCCGAGGAGCTCCACGTTCAGGTCGATCCCCCGGTGCCACTGGAGAGGCACGACACGGACGTAACGTGCGGCAAAGGAGGGATAGAAAGTGTTGCGCGTCTGGTACAGATTGTCCACATTACCTTCAAATATCTAACAATCATCACCACAGTTAATAAAAGCAGTCAGACTCACGGTTTCAACAGATTCTGATAAATTTCGAGTCTCACCATATCTTCAGAACTGTTGTTCTGCCTGTACAGGAGCCAGCGACTGTTTTCCTTGTATGCAATCTTGTAGTTTTTTACGAAGTAACCGGATTCTGAACCCTTCGTTAAAATCCCTAAAAATAAAGACAAGTACAACATACCATGGTGAGCATGAGGGAAAGAAAAAGAAAAGAAAAAAAACAAACAAAACAAACAAACAAAACAAAAAAACCACACAACCCGACATTCATTAGAAGGTAGTCGATGATCCGAAGGGTTAGTTGACATTGTTTATTCTTGTTTTCTTATTTATTATTAATGTTAATGTACATGTATTATTATTATGAAATACTTGTTGTTTTTACATGTTTATCTTTAATATATTCTGTCAAATATACGTTTTTGTGTCAGATTATGAGTTTGGGAGGGGGTTGGAGCGGATTAATTGGTTTTCTGTTATTTATTATGGGAATAATTGTTTCATCTCACAAACTTTTTACGAGCTCGTCCTCGGAACGGATTGAATTCATGAGCTGAGGTGTCACTGTATTTTTAACTCGTGTCTATACCTGGGTGGCTCGCATCTAAACTCGCTTCTTGGGGACAGCCATAGCCGAATGGCTAGAGTGAGCGGCACCTTCCCTTCCTCCATGTAAATTGCTGAATTGTCCGTCAAGCAAGGCACCTAACCCCCAACTGCTCAAACCAGAGAGCTTTGGTGTCCAAAATAATTTATCTTGATTTACCACATGATTAGTGTGCGGTTGTTGGTGTAGTGGTTACAGTCCCAGGCTCATAATCGTGAGGTTGTGGGTTCTGAATCCCTGTTAAACCTCTACTAAGCTCAGACCCTTGGACGAGGTCTTCTTCCTCTTTCCACCCAGCAGTATAAACTGGTCCTGATAAATATTGAGATTGTAACCTCTGATGAACAGGCGTCCACTCCTGGAGCAGCTGAATTATAATTGTTTCACGCGACAGACACCAGGATAAGCTCCGGCTGTGATGAGCCAATAAAAAGCCCAACAGATTTCGTTATGTGATTCACAACACAACATGATTTCTTAAAAAAAAAAAAAAAAAAAAGCTGCTCCGTTTGATGTTTAATAAAAAAAAAAGTTTAAAAAGTCAAATATTAAACACTTCGCTACAGGATTTTAAAAAAATGTTCTGCTGAAGCACTGCTTTACCTTTACTTCAGTAACATGGGCCAATGAAAGAGATAACAGTGGGTAATTTACAAAAGAAAGAAATATTAAAATGCCAAAAAAGGATAGAAAGGGCATCTTTTAGAAATGACAAATTTACCATATTCCACCGTGCCTTTATATATAAAAAAAAAAAAAAAAAAAAAAAAAACACCTTGACTGAACTGAAGATGAGAGCAGACCACAGAGGATCTTCTCGAAATAAAGAGCAGTATTCCACCTCACACTCAGTTTTAGCATATTATACAGTTAAACCAGAGCCACTGAGATAACACAGCCATGTCTCTCCCTCTGAAGATCCGAGGAGAGCACAAACATCTCACACAAAAAAACAAAGGAAAAAAAATATATCATGGATTCTGTGCAGAACACAACGCGAGCTTTCTCTCCTTCCGGGTGAGCTGAAATCTGCCTGGCTGCCATGTGTAAATAAACTCCTGCCTGCTCTCCCACACGGAAATGTGCCTTTGCTCATAAAATAAATAAAAACACGGCATAAAAGCCAAGAATAAACGAATAAAGGGCTTTTCATGCTGTTTACACAACACCAGGAATAAAGCTGCAGTGAAAGTTGGGTGTAACATGGAGGATCATGGGAACGCATGTGCTTGAGGGCACTAACATTGGATACTTCATCGACAGTCACGAGAAAGAGCCTTTGTAAGGATAATTAGCCCTTGTAAGAGTCACTGGACTCGAGCCTGGACTCTGATCCCTTTCCTTCTCTCTCTCTCTCTCTCTCGCTCCCCCCCTCAGATGGATCGGTGCACAGAGAGGTGTAATCTTGTTAATCTGCATTATTCCATACGGAGGTTTCGAAAGCTGATCAAGAAAAAACGCTGAAATCTAAGCGGTTGCATTTCACTGAACTTGGAGATGATAAACATTAAGCTGGCGGAGGTTTGTCCTGATGCTGTGATCTGGTGAACTTCAGTTAGAAAAAAAACCCGAGGCGAAGGGATGGCGTTTAGGAAATGGATCCAGAAACCGTGTACACGATTGACTTTTGCTCAAGGAACCTCTGAAACACTTCCAGAGGCTAAGTGACCGAAATAAATGTCTGGATGACGTAACCACATACAGGGTGCAAACACATCATGAGTCAATCTGTATTCAACAGAATAAACATCAGCCAAATATACAAAATTATTGTGGAGACTTGGCAATGGCAATAAAAAAGAAAAAAAAAAAATACAGCACGATGTGGTGGTTGTACGTACAGCCATGTGTGCACACACACACACACACACACGCGCAGGCACTCATACGCACACGCAGGCACTCATACGCACACACGCAAACCCACTGAAAGGACCATTCATGTTATGGCAATGGAGAATAACTCACTGTTCAAGTTGACTGCTGTGACCTTCAAGATCAATATGACGCATCCACAGTCCCATTCGATATCTCCCATGTAGGGAGCTTGTCCATGAAATTTGGTGATCCTACATCATTTTCTTTCAAAAGTATCAGGCTAACAAGTCGTACGGGCAGGCAGAGCTCAATGTTTTTCCATTTTACAGATGAATAGCACCACCCGTTAATGTGTACATCTTCAGCGACAATAACTCTAACCTGTGATTCTCTTTTTCTCTCCGAGGTCGAGTTGAAGCCAACGTTTACCGTCAGGCTCGTCCCAGATTCCTGTCGGCGAGACAGCGTGGCTGTAACCGGGAGACCATTCGCTTCGAGTCCCATCGAATACGTCCTTCTCCCACGAAGGGCTCACCGACTTCAGCTTGAGTACCTGCTGTCTGGGACAAGCTGTAGAGGGGAAAGAACAGGAACGAAGCAGGAGAGCACTTTTATATCACAAACACTCTGGAAAGATCGTCTTTGCAATCACAGCTGCAGAAGTGCAAATCTACAAGATGAGCAGAGAACCTTGAAACCTGAATGAGACTTCAATATAAAGTAGGGTACTGAGGTATACAGTAAATCATTGGTGTGCTCATGTGGGACCATCCCTACCAGGAGAATCGAAGTCACAGGTGCAGAGAGACATGTCGGATGAACCTGGCAGTAGAAGTGAGTCCGGATATGACATCACACAACAAATAATATCGGTGCAATATTGCACCGTCACATCCTACTTCTAACACTGTTAAGAGCATCAATGTGAGGGATGGGACACTGTTGTATGCCGATTGGCCAGTGTTACTCATTTATAGTCCGACAGCTCCACCCCAATAATTCTAGCATATTTATTTTATAGAGTGTTGTAACTATTACCGTAACTTCACACCGTTACATCTTTAAGCTCAGCGTGCTCAAGTTGGGGAGTTAAAAAAAACTCCATGATGGAGCTGTGGCGCGCACACACACAGCTCAAAGATCATTAGAAGTGCTGAGGGAAATCTTTCCGGATCGGGTGATCTCGGATGGCCGGCCCGTCCCCCCCCAGCCTCGCCTCACTCTGTGCGATTCCTTTCTGTGGGGTGACCGAAACCACAAATGTATACCCATCAACCCCAGACACTTGAAGCCCCTGTTCTGCAGGAGATCACAGCTGTTCAACCCGACATGACCTGTTGAGCCACAGTGACCTTCAGAAATCACCTCCAACTGTGTATAGACGATGAGAGCCACTATCTGGAGGACCGTCGTCAAAACATGGATAGAACTGTAATGAATGATTTTTGGTGTGTGGAAAGAATGTGACTGTCAATAATCATTTTAAAAACAAATAAAATGGTGACAGAGAGGCAGACAGATTCAGACAAATGCACAGAAAGATAAAGAAAAACAAAGAGCGAGAGAGACTGCTTAGAGAGATACAGAAAGATACACTGGTGTAGAGATTTGAATGGACACAGCGAGACAGGAAAACAGACCTTCTCAAAAAATTAGCATATTGTGATAAAGTTCATTATTTTCTGTAATGTACTGATAAACATTAAACTTTCATATATTTTAGATTAATTACACACAACTGAAGTAGTTCAAGCCTTTTATTGCTTTAATATTGATCATTTTGGCAAAAAACAAAAATCCCTATCTCAAAAAATTAGCATATTTCATCTGACCAATAAAAAAAGTGTTTTTAATACAAAAAAAGTCAACCTTCAAATAATTATGTTGAGTTCTGCACTCAATACTTGGTCGGGAATCCTTTTGCAGAAATGACTGCTTCAATGCGGGCGTGGCATGGAGCCGATCAGCCTGTGGCACTGCTGAGGTGTTACGGAGGCCCAGGATGCTTCGATAGCGGCCTTAAGCTCATCCACAGTGTTCGGTCTGGTGTCTCTCAACTTTCTCTTCACAATATCCCACAGATTCTCTATGGGATTCAGGTCAGGAGAGTTGGCAGGCCAATTGAGCCCAGTAATACCATGGTCAGTAAACCATTTAGCAGTGGTTTTGGCACTGTGAGCAGGTGCCAGGTCGTGCTGAAAAATGAAATCTTCATCTCCATAAAGCTTTTCAGCAGATGGAAGCATGAAGTGCTCCAAAATCTCCTGATAGCGAGCTGCATTGACCCCGCCCTTGATAAATCTTTTATCAAAATTTACAATAATATACAATCTGCAAATTCATTCATATTATATATATATACATATATAGATCCTGCAGCGGCACTGGAACCCAGTCGTATCGGCATTTGCCTTTCCATTGGATCCTTCCGGTGGCGCCGAGACGGGGGGGGGGGGGGGGACTTGCTGCTTGGGTAACAGCCTGTCCCTCATTACTCCCTACCCAGGCTCTGCGCACTGGGGGGTATCACCAGCCGGGATACCAGCCAGAGCGCAGCCATCGTCCTTCGGGACTGACGGAGGCCTACCATACCATATATATATATAGATGTAAAATAAATGTTTTTTTAATTTAAGTTACAAGATATGTTTTGTCGAACAAACTACCAACTAACCTCTTTCTGAACTTTTTTTCAATGTATATGTAGGTAGAATCTCAACTCAAGTAATTTCAAGTTTAGTCGTTCTCCATTATATGTCGTTTTTTTTTAAAAATATATGGAAACATAATTTTATAACTTATTTCAGAATGTTTTTAAATTTTGCAGTGTAGCAATTATTTTCTGTGATGGCTCCCGTAGGAAGAAGAAGAGAAAAAAAAACATTTCATGCCCCACCAGCGACTATAAACAGTATTGTTCGTCTATAAAATTATGAATACACCTCTGCATAATACTGTATCTTTATTAATATTAAAAATAAAAACCATTAAATAAATTAAAAAAAAACAACAACACTTAGCTCTAGTACAGTATAGCAACAAAGCATGTTCCCCGGGGTCATACGCGCTCCCCCTGGCATCACACCACACCCCTACTACTTGAGAAGCACTGAATTAGCGGCAGCCCTGGCAAATTATAAATATGCATCATCACTATAGGGTGTCATTGAAAACCTATTATTGGTACCAATATATTGATAAAAATTTCCAATGTATCGATACATTAGAATATTGCTGTACTGTTCCATAAATGCATTAAATAGAACAGACTAAGATATATTACAGTAGTTTGTATAATGCATTGAATATTTTATAATAAAGTGACCAATTACTAAAGCCAAATCTGAAATAAAAGGCAGGAAATAGTTTTCCACCGACAAGATTTTAATTAACACCTTTTTGTATTTCACAAATCTTTAAACACTTTTTTACTAGTTTACTAGTTAATTTCAAGCAAGTTGTTTCTATTCTACAAACACTTGTCAATTGAAAAGTTTCAGAGATATGCATTTTTTACAATTCATAATTATGACGCAAGATGATGCACATATCTGCATCATCCGGTGATAAGTGTCTCTTCTTGTTCAAAATGCTCCCTACTGTTGAGAACACGCACTCTGACGGCACATTAGAAGCAGGGACGTACCATTTGCCAGACAGAGAGGCGGGGCATACCATTTACTAGGGGTGTCATTGAAAATGGTATTTACGACAGACGCTGTCATGAACACAGGAAGCTTGGACTAACACTCGGCATTACGCTAAGCTGGTTTTCGACTGAAACTATATAACGTGTTTTCGTACATTGTATTTATTAAAAGATACCGCTTGCTCTAGTGTTATTTCAATTAAAACAGCTTTGTATGAAATTTAATAAAGATGAATTTTATATAACGTTAGAAGTATCGATATCCATTTTATAGGTATCGAGTATCGATCGACGTAATTATATCGGCAATATTCCGATTGTCAATGACATCCCTAATTATCACATTACATTACTGGCACGTGATTCAAATTTCGCCTGAGAGCTTTTGTTTCTCCCTCCAGCTGATTGGTTGCAGATGGCTATGCCCCATGATGCCCCCGGGAAAAAAAAAAAAAAAAAGAAATCTCAACGGATGACCCGATTTGGAAAAATGATTGAAATCAATCCTGAAAAACCAGAGCTTCCGGCACATGCCGGAAAACTTGCACCCATGCATATGTGCAGGTATACAGAGATTGCTGCAAAGACAGACAGAATGCGTGATGTCCATGTCTTTGTCCCTTACAGATAATTATAATTCTGGATAGATAGAGATGACTTGATTTATCCCCATCTGCCGATGCTCATCGAGCCTCACAGCGTCCATCAAAGCTCTTACAGCGGCCATCAGTGCTCCAACAGGTCAGTGCTTAGGTAACATGGACTTTGCAAATGCATTTAGACGGACAACAGATTTTATATTGGAAGATATTGAAATCAATAAAATAAAAAAGGCTATTAAAAAACCCCCATCAAGACCACATCTAGTGCTGCTTCTCTGTTCAGCATTAAATGGACGGGGGGTTTTTTTTGGAGATTTTTTTTTTGTGATTTATTTTTGGAGCTGACTGACTCAACAGGAATGGGAAAATAAGTCTCTTAAAAACCTGCGCGTGTGCAGACTTAAACAGTGTCAGGTGTACGGAACGCATCGCTATCAAGCAAAGAAATGACTACGCTTTTACTCCCCCGACTATAAGACACTTCCATGCTGGAGTGTTTGATGGCAGGACTGTAAGGTCCTTAAAGGAGGGAGGGAGGGACTTCCTGATTGAAGTGGCTGGAGGCAAATTGACAGTAATGAGATTTGGGGTAGGTTTAAGGAGAGTGGCTGGAGGGTGGGTGGGGGTGTGTGACTGTCATGGTGTTAAGTGCACCGTGGTGCAGTAAATGAATTTCGGCGAAAAGCTCATCGATCCGTGGACGATTATCCACTCCAGGGTTTGTGCGGTGGCCGTCCTGTGACACTCTCACAGGAAAACATAAGCAGCAGTGTTTTTCCGCTGAGGTGCAGAAACGAGCAGGTGTGGGAAAGCGGCCGTTGGTGTTGACAGCAGGCTGCCGTTTGGTCGGTTAGCATCGTTCTTGGCAAAGAGAGGGAGTCAGCAGAAACGTGCCAGCACACGTCGTGCAACTCTGATTAAATAAAACCCTCCTGCTGCCAGACTGTCAGGTAGAAATAAAAGCCAATCAGGAGATAAGAGGTTCCCACACTTTCAAAAGCAGCCTGAGAAACCACCAGCAGGACTTTCACTTGCGCGTGCAGGCACACACACACACACACACACACACACACACACACACACAGGGTTGTCTCAATTCAATTTATTTTTATGCCAAGACATGAATAAAAACACAGCAAAGAGAATCTACAGGAAATCAGTGTCATGGAGAAAGAGTCATGGACAAGGAAGGGTGGGAGGGAAGGAGAGAGGAAAGAAAACAGAAAGGGGGGAAGAAAAAGGGAAAAAAAGGGAGAACGATGGAAGGAGGGAATAAATAAAATGAAGAAAAAAGAAAAAAAATCAAGGGGAATGTCAGACCAAATAAGGTGAAGGAAGGAAGGAGAGTAAAATAGGACAGATGGAAGAAAGAAAAGGAGAAGTGATCGAAGGAATGAAGAAAGAAGAAAAAAATAAAAGTGGTGGAAGACGTGGACAAAGCATGAAAAAATAAAATGCAAAGTGAGTGAAAAATAGAAAGGAAAAGAAAGGAGAGAAAATAGATGTTGAGGATATGTATCAATGTCTGTCTTCCTTTCGGCTTTTTCCCTTTTACTCAGGAGTCGCCACAGCGAATCATCTGATTCACATGGTTGATTTGGCAGAGGTTTTTACGTCGGATGCCCTTCCTGTCACAACCCTTTTTAGCAAGGGACAGAAACACGCTGACGACTTTGCAGCTACTCTTTACGAAAGTCAGCAATGATTCTTTTACATGCCTCTCACCATAGACAGTGAGACACATGGCCCGCCTTTGATAACCCAGTTAGCTGCACTGGGGGGGGGGGGATGACAACCTTGTGGAGAGTGGGACTCGAACCCCCAACCTTTGGATCAGCGATCCAAAGCCCTATACCACTAGACCATCACTGCCCCTGAGGATATGTATCAATAAGTGAAAGAAATGGAGGTGTGTCGTGTGGGCGGGGCTTTGAAAGTAGTGGATAGCACGTGCTTAAAAAAAGAGCACTTCCACATTGTCTGGATCATGATCTCTGGGCCAGGAAGTCCTTCATCGTCATCATCATCATTATCATGGTGCAATGTACAAATACACATGAATAACAAAAATAAAAATGACTTACCATGAGTGGCAAACGTGAAGAGTGTGTCAGACAAAGAGCCGCTGAAAGAGAAGGGGGGGTGGGAATCAGTCAATGATTATAATCCCAGTGATAAATGGGGGGGAAACGCCCACTGGGGGTAAAGAGCAAATCCTCTATTGTCCCACTCCCAAATCACTGCTAAACTTAGTCAGAGGCTTTAGTTCCTAAGAGACCCCCTACCATCCCATGTAACCCCCTCCCCCACATGCAAGTCTGAAGCTGAGCTGCTTGGCGAGCCACGTGGAGCTAATTAGAGGGCACCTGACGGGAAATTGCACCTCTCGCAGCCATTACTTCAGAACGTGCCATTTTCGCAGCCGTCCTGGCTGCCACTTCCTTTTCATCATTCTTCGCATCAACATTGGAGTCGAGTCCTGTATGTTGAAAGCGTTTTAACTCACCGTTAAAAAGGCAGCAGGAATAAATGATGATGATTCAGGTTTAATCACAGGCCAACAACACACAGCGACGCTACACCAAACAGCAGCTGGTCAGCAAAGTACCCGCTAAAGGCAGGACAAGCGAGTGGGAAAATTGGATCTGAAATGGTATTGATCCCAACGTCCCACTGAGTGCAGGGGCATTTCTCATCAATCCAATCCGCACAGAGATGCCATGAACACGAGCCACGCTGCTCAAGTGTCTTTCAGTTTGAAATCGCTCGCACATCAACTGATCAGCTTAATCCTATTAGTGTCACATGGAGGCTGAAGCCCATACCAACCAACATGGGGGCGAAGGCGACATCACAGTAAGACCAAAGCAAGGCCAACGGACACAAAGCTATTCACACTCACACTTACAGGACACTTAGAACAGTCAATTAATCTAAAATGAACGACTTTGGACTGTTGGCGGAAACCAGCCAATCACCAGGAGTCCTTGCAATCTCCACACAGAACCACCTGAGCTGAGCCTTGGACTTGAAGCCAGATCCTTCTTGCTGTGACACCAACATGATAACCACTATGCCACCGTTATCATCCAGCCTGGAATCGATCTTGTGTTAAATTTTTATTGGTTTTACAACATTGATTTTCTACTGCATACTTTTTACCTTATAAGGCATTTCCTGCATCCTATCCCGTCCAATGGTCCCTCCCGAACACACCGCAACCGTCACATGCAATTCTGCAACCCGCCTCTTTACATGCACATTTTGATATACAGTAGGCCCTTGACCATTCGCGGTTCATCGCTCATTCCCCCACATACTCGCGGATTAACGGCAAACCCCGAAGTAACTAGCACATGATTCAAATTTAGCCAATCACTGAGAGCTTTTGTTTCTCCTTCCTGCTGATTGGTTGCAGATGTACACCTCTTTTTTTTCCCCCTCCTTCGGGCACATTACCAACGTGATTTCTTCAACTGCGAAGTAAATTTTTTCACATGTTTTTTAAATATTATTTAAGTGCGATGATGTCACTCAAACTCCCTGCATCTTCTCTAGCTTCTGGTAAGGAGCCTCAGCGCTTCTGAATCGTGACTACATTTTACTGCATTATTACTGTATTAATCAGTAAGACTGGCCATAGCATGTGTTTAACAAGCATATTTTAGCGCATGTAAGATCATACATAGGGTTTTAAAGCCGCGTCAATAATCCGCGAATTTTCAGGATCCGCCGGAAGGACCAGAACCGAATCATCATGAAAAACGGCGGCCTACTGTACTGTATTAATCTCATGAAGGAATTGTACTTAACCCATCCAAAGTGGGCGCGCGCGCGCACATACACACGCACGCACACACACACCGCAGTGGGCTGCCACACACATTGGAGAGCAGTTGGGGTTTAGGTGCCTTGCTCAAGGGCACTTCGGCCTTATATATAAAAGAAAAGAAGGTGCAGCTCACTCCCCCCACCGCCACACATTTTTCCAGCTGGTTCGGGAATCAGTGCTTTCAGTCCCAAAGCTGCTTCTCTAACCGTTAGACTACGGCTGCCCCATTTATAAGCAAACTCACACACTCCGAGGGAAAGGGCTCACAGATGTCCATGGATTGGCTGGTGATCACTGTGAGTGACATGGGAGTGCATGTCATCCCTACTATGAGAACTCAGCCAATGAGCTCTAATGGTCTCCCGGTCGTGAAGAACTGTAGCAGCAACCTGGAATTGAACTTGCAATCTCCAAATTGATAGTCAAGCAAAGTGTTGATGCGTCACTCGGGAGTGACGTGTGTGTGTGTGTGTGTGTGTGTGTGTTTATATGAAATTTCTACCAGAGGTAAGGCATAAGACAACGAAGACTCCAGTAAATGTTGATTCAAAAGAAATTGTGAGACAGGACAATAGTTTTTGCTGTGTTATTATATTACGGCAGCTCACCTCCTATTATTTGTGACTTGGTGGAGGTTTACTCTTTTCAAGTGTTTGATTCAAATAGATATTACTTTTTTATACTAATTGATCTCAAACTTGGTAAATAGTTCACAAGGAACACACTGACAAAACCTAACAAAAATGACAACCTGTTGAAAATAGATTCCCAGGATGCACTCCTGTCCTGTCCTGTCCTAGATTGTCACCAGTCCAGATAACAAGCCGGCTGCTCCAGATAAACAAAACAGAAGGATAAAGAGTCCAATAAATCAGTGTCAAGACCCAAATCCAAACAAAATACATATATGAATGAGGCAACTCTTGGCTCATCAGCTCCCATAGCAGGAGAGATGCACAGGTTAATCAAGTCTCTAAATGCCTCTGAAAAGGACATGTCCACACTCGCAAACCAACCACCCTCTGCACTGAAGATCAAATATACTCCACTGTTTTTATCAAGTGTGAAGTGCACACTGGTCCTGAGAACTGGAACTACCACACACCACACTCACGAAGGCCAGAGAGCAAAGGCAGAATTTTAGCCATTTCTATTCCTAAACATCTGTAACATCTGTAATGCACGCGTGATCACAACAGACAAGAGCTTTAACATATTTCATGCCGACATTATAGGAGATAGCTAATGTAAAAAAAAAAAAATAATAATTAAATTAACAAGAAATGAAAATGACAGAGAATGAAAAAGGGGACAAAAGATACTGAATTTAAATGATAAATAATGGGGGTGGGACCGGCAAAGTGACATAGTGGTTCTCACAGCAAGAAGGTCCCGGGTTCGATTCCCGGGCATCGCGAGGGCGTTTCTGTGGAGCTTTCATGCTCTTCCCCGTGCTTGCAAGGGTTTCTTCTGGGCACCCAACCCACCCACACACACACACACACACACACACACCTGCACTGTGCTGGTCTGCTGAGCTACTCAGGATGTTCAAACAGAGTCAGCCAAGATCAGATTCGAACCCAAGTAGGATTGGGCGGGGGTGGGGTGTTGAGAGAGAGAGAGAGAGAGAGAGAGAGAGAGAGAGAAATAAACCACCAGCATACCGTCCACAAAGTGGGGCCGGTGGTGTAGTGGTTAGAGTGCTGGGCTCATGATCAGGAGGTTGTGTGTTCTAATCCCAGTTAGACCCCGGGCAAGGTCTTAACCACAAGTGTGCCTCTGCTCACCAAGCAGTATAAATGGGAAACAGTAGAAATATACTGGGAAGGTAACCTGCGATGGACGAGCATCCCATCCAGGAGAAGTTGAACTCCTGGTTGCTTCACACTATGGAAACCGGGGATAAGCACCGGTCCGATGAGCCACTTGGCTCGGGTATAAAAAGTCCAAGTACCGTCCACAAGTTCAGCAATCAAACCGCATCTCTGCATCAGAGATGCCTGACAGTGTCCAACCCAGACTCCTGCCTGTACCGCTCTCAGACAGTAAAGCAGTAAACTCACGTTTTGGACTGTATGCCGTTGGCTCGGACTGACTCGTAGTAGCGTAGTCCACGCTGTTCCTCCACGCTGATCTCTCCCCCGAACTGGTCTGGAAAGATTCCTGCATGGACCGCAGCTTTACAAAGAACTGATGTCTGGAATAAACAACCATGACAAAGACAACACACGTGTAAGCACACACACAGTCGTACTGGAAACACACAAACACATGTGCACAAAGGCACAGATACACCGACGCATTTACACTCAAGTGTACACACCTAAAACACACAAACATTACCTCATACTTTCCCCAATTAGTGAGCCTGCCATGTTTCATCATCAGTGAGGAGCGGTACTCTTTAGCTCGCTGAAGTGACCTGATGCCGAATCTCCAGCTAAGTGTGTTTTTTCTGGGAGTTACACTGTCTTCGTTCCTCCTCGTCAGAGGGACGCGACAAAACAGAGCGCACCGTGTCGAAACAGAAGAAACACGGTGCTCTTCATGAACCTGATCATTAAAGAGTAACGGTATTGATTGTCCTTACAGTTTACAGGTATAACCTCAACTTCAGTCGTTTTGATTTACATCGTTCTCGATTATACATCAGTTTTCAAAAATATATGGAAAAATAAAAAGAAATAAATAAAAATAAAGTTGATGTCATTCTAATCATAATCCCGCCCCACTATTTGAGAAGCACCGAATCCATGGCAGCTCCGGATAATTGTACATATACATCACGTCATTACTGACACGTGATTCAAATTTAACCAATGGCTGAGAGCTGATTTGTTTCTCCCTCCTGCTGATTGGTTGCAGATGATGTACACCTCTTTTTCTCCTTCGCGCACATGGTATCCACATGATTTCCTGAATTGTGAATTCACGGGTTTTGTGCGTTTTTAATGATTATTAACGCCTATGATGTCACTCAAACGCCCTGTATCTTCTCGAGTTTCTGCTAAGGAGCCTCAGTGCCTTATTTATCCATAAATATTATCACAATACAAAATTAAAAAGTTTTTATTAATGAATACTACATTTTACTGCATTATTACTGTATTAATGAGTCACACTGGCTATAGAATGTGTTTAACAAGCATATTTTAGTGCATGTAATATCATACATAGGGTTTTAAAACCACGTCATTAACTCACAGATTTCCGGGATCCACAGGTGAATAACGAGGGCTTCCTGTCTATTATATATATTTAGTATATTAAATATTATGTATGTGTGTGTGTGTGTGTGTGTGTGTGTATATGTATATATACACACACACACACACACACACACACACACACACAAATTTGTCTTAGTCTAGCCAAGACACAAGTTAATTCGATTCAAGTTGTTTTCAACTTGCGTCATCTCTCGTGGAACCAATTAACAACGTACGCTCTGCTCCAGTTCTGGGTTGACTTCTATCACGAAGACTTTGAGACGTCACATTCTAGTGACTCTGAGGATAAGAATGTTGCCAGAGATAAGCGTGGCGGTAAATCCAAAATGGCTCACGCAGCCAACATTTAGCCGACTCTGCTTTAGGACCAAAAAGATGCTTAAGTTTGTGCAGCTCACTACCTGGACGATAATGTGTTGTGATACGCAAGTCAGTGATGTGACCCAGGGAATCCAACAAGTCTGCGTCACTGCCAGGCTCGAACAGCCAATCGGAAAGGCAACGTGCCTTCGAGCATACCTAGAGTCGTAAGACTCACACACGCTTTAAAATCAGGAGTGGCCTGATGTTGAGGAAACGAACCGTTGATGTTATACAGCAGGTTTCGGCTTTTTTCCCTTTTACTTGGAAGTCGCCACAGCGAATCATTTGATTCGCATGTTTCATTTGGCAGAGGTTTTTACGTCGGATGCCCTTCCTGTCACAACCCTTTTTAGCAAGGGACAGAAACACGCTGATGACTTTGCAGTTACTCTTTACGAAAGTCAGCAATGGTTCTTTTACATTCCTCACACCACAGACAGTGAGAGACATGAACCCCCAACCTTAGGCTCAGCGATACTGCTCCCTATCCACTAGACCACTACTGCCATATGTTATACATGTTAGATGATGTTATACAGCAGGTCATTGTTTTAAATAGCGTATAACACGAATTCACTTTCGCCACACTTTAATCCACCATCCAGAGCCTGCAACACGCCACAGTGAGATTATAGAACTCGGTGATGATCTTCCTCTAATTTCACTCAGACGAAGGGAACGAGAGACTCTGGATGCCAGATCAGAAGTGGACCGACAAGAGAGAACTTGACCCAGATCAACTTTCAAATCCAACTTCTTGTATATCAAGTGTGAATGTAATTTATCGATTAAATTACTTTAAGTGCATAAGTAATTCCTCACTAGCCAGACGACTTACAGTAATTCCCACCGTCTACAGACGCAAAGCCCACACTGTCATCCTTCTCTGTCCACGTCCTTCCCTCAGAGCAGCTCATTAACACCATGTGACCTACAGGACTTTGAACAGTCGTGTTTACACAAAGCGCAGCTCTTAAAATGTAAACCAGTTTCGTTTAAACGATCACTGGCGTATTTAGAAGCACTGATGCAGGATTAAATCTGCCATGTGGAGTGTCGGTGCTGACGATTTGTGTGTGTACACATCGGAGCCACATCTGAGACTCTCTTGTAACCGAAAAGCTCTGAGCTCCACCCACTTTTCTTTGTGTACACTGAGATAATCAGCCACAGTGCCTATGAGTGTGAAGACAGTCGACACCCATACCAGAACAGGCAGATTTCTCGCAGGATCTCTTTTCCAATAAAGTCAGTTGAACATTTCTTATTCCTGAAAACCTGAAAAATGAAAAGCCAATCAGATTGCAACCTTCCAGAGCCTGAATCCTGCACCAGAAAACTGTACACGGCCCTCTGTAGCTCATGTCTGATGGGTCCAATATGATAAGTACTGTGTTACAGTACAACAGATTTTCCAACAACCAACTGGGAAAACTGCGGCTTCAACTAGAAATTCATCATCAACAGTAAATACTGACTAAATGTTGAAATCGGGATGATCGAGCCAAAGCTTGACTTTTTATAAATTTCTTTTTGAAATTAGGATATACTGAATTAATCCACCAAGGGAACCTCAGCTACATATGTAACACATCCAAAGGTGAGCAAACACACAAACTTTGAGTGCACGCACACAACAATCAATTAGCCTCATCTTTGACTATACGAGGAAACCAGAGTACCCGGAAAGAAACACGTGTATGCGTGGAAAAAACATGTAAACTCCACAAAGCAGTGCCAAAGCCTGGGATTTCAACCCACTACCTGCTTGTTTTGAGGTGCATTTGCTAACCCCTATGCCACCCCAAATTCTATTCCCAGCCCTATCAGATTTATTTTTGCATTTTTCTCATTTGCTCAGAATACATGTGTGTGAACGACAAGGACCCAAGAGGAACGGTGAGGTTACAGGGAGCAGAGATGAAGAAGGTGGGGGATTTTAAGTACTTAGGCTCAACAATCCAGAGCAATGGAGAGTGTGGAAAAGAGGTGAAGAAGTGTGTGCAGGCAGGTTGGAATGCTTGGAGAAAAGTGTCCGGTGTGATGTGTGATAGGAGAGTATCGGCAAGAATGAAGGGAAAAGTGTACAAGACGGTGTTGAGGCCAGCGATGTTATATGGTTTAGAAACAGTGGCCCTGGGGAAAAGACAGGAGCCTGAGCTGGAGGTAGCAGAGATGAAAATGTTCAGGTTCTCTTTGGGAGTAACGAGGATGGATAGGATCAGGAATGAGCACATCAGAGGGACAACACACGTAAGAGATTTTGGAGACAAAGTCAGAGAGGCTAGATTGAGATGGTTTGGACATGTGCAGAGGAGGGATAGTGAGTATATTGGTAGTAGGATACTGAGATTGGAACTACCCGGCAGAAGGTCTATATGAAGACCAAAGAAGATTTATGGATGTGGTGAAGGAGGACATGAAGGTAGTTGGTGTAAGAGTAGAAGATGCAGAGGATAGGGTGAGATGGAGGCAGATGATTCGCTGTGGTGACCCCTGAAGGGAACAGCCAAAAAGAAGAAGATTTTAGCATTTTCTCCTGTTTGGTGTGTTTTAAATACAGTGGTACCTTGACTTACAAATGTCTCCTATAATGAGTTTTTCATGTTATAAGCTTTGATCCCACCAAAAATCTCCCCCATCCAATGAGCAAAATTTTGATTTGCGAGCTCTGCTGGGTAAATGGCTTTTCCAGGCCGATTCGCCTTATATTCTTCCATGTGTATTCCTCTGCGCTCCGAGAATGTCTTGTGCAGTGCCTCAACATTATTTTGTGACACCCCCTCAAGGAAGGAACCCCCCCACACACACACACCCACAACTATAAATAGTATAGTGTTTATGGCACTTCGTATCGTTTGCTCGGTGCCTTTTCCCCCTACACCACAGTGCGACAATTAGAGCCCCACTACTGTAGAGGATGCGTAATTACATTTAATTCTAGTATAGTATGGCAAAAAAAAGCATGTTCCCCAAGATCACCCCCCCAGCATCACACTGTGCCCCCCAACGGGGGCGTGCCCCACTATTTGAGAAGCATTGGCCTTGTGGGAGCTCACCACGAGCCTTTCCTCGCAGGCATTCGTAGCGTGCACACTCACAAAATTCTCCTCCTCTGTTAATTGTTTGTTGCAGGTTATGTGAGTTTGGGAGGGAGTTGGAACGGATTCATTGGTTTTTTGTTATTTCTTATGGGAATAATTGTTTAATCTAAAGAACTTTTTGGCTTATAAACTCGCCCTCGGGACGGATTAAATTCGTAAGTCAAGGTACCACTCTATTTGTATTCACTGAATGTTTTCAAACTATACAAGCTACTGTGCGAAAGGTTTCTGAACTTGGGACTGTACAATAAAATAAATCCTGGAAAAAAAAAAAAAAGATATACGCTGCACTTCCTCCTGCGAAATAAAATAAAATATAACATCAAGCCCTCAGTCAGGACCCCACGGGCTTCAGAATAATGTCAGGAACACTGGAGGTTATTTCAGCCGTCCAGGACATGAGAGAAGACCGTGTAAAAGGAAACGGGCAGCCTGATAATAAACCGGTTGTTTTTGTCTGAACAGAAACCAGAAGTTCCATGAGGAGTTCCTGTGCTGCATTTCCACTTGATTACTCGGGACCACATGCATGACACGAAAAAAGCGGAAACACGGCGAACACGGAGGAAGTCCAAACCGACGAGGTTCTGAGAAGTACTCTGGAAGGAAAGTGTGTTTTTAATTCAAGTAGAGTCAGTCAGAAAGGAGAACTTTATCTGAAATCACGTTCACATTTACACCAAGACCTTGTGATACTGACAGAATAGGAACAGGAGTAAAATTCAAGGCGCCTCCGCAGATAGACAGGTGCGAAATAACTCGTTCCTGCTCGATGCTTTCGGTTCGGCTCGGCTCCGCTGATTTCTGAGGTAACCGTGAGAACAATGAGGGCTGAACAATTAATTTGCCACATGTGGACACACACCTCCCTGCTCCCTCAGATACTGAACACGGAGCTGTCACACACAATGAATCACAATGAGCCCGCACCAAGCGTTCCTCCCCCAGCCTCTATTCTCTAACCAAAAGCATCCCAGACCTCCTGCTCAGAGCTGCCTCCATGCTGCCACTCATCTCCAACACAAACCTGTTTTGCCTGTTCATAAATATTACCCCAGCCCTCGGTGGGAGGGGAAACAGTCTCCAGGGACGCACCATCAAACTCCTAATCTCCTCTCTGATGAAATGCAGATCAATGAAAGCTGCACTCACGTGTCTGTAGCCCTGAGAAACGTCTCCGGCAACGTCACCTGCTGCTGCTCCACATCCAGCTGGACAGAACTTCCTACAGGAGACAACAATAAAGTTGCCGCTTACATATTGTGCTAATAATAGCGCGCACACACACACACGGAAAGAAAAAAAAAAAAAAAAAGAGCTGGAAAGTGCAACAAAAAGGATAGACAGTGAGAAAGTTATAGACAGATGCACAGAAAAAGAACATAGGTAGAGAGATGACAGAGTGAGCAAGACAGACAGAAAAAGAGGGACAAAGACAGTTGTAATAGACAAATAAAAAAACAGAATAAAAGAAAAGATTCAGTTCAGATAGAGAAAGGAGAGATGGAATGATCGTGGGGGATAAAAAGATGGGTAGAGAGGGCAAAAGAGGAGGAAAAAGGGGAGAGAGGGACAGAGAGAGGGAAGGAAAGTGAAAGAGGAGGGAAAAGAGGATGACACTGGGAAAGAGCGAAAAAGAGGGAGAGAAAGGGGGAACAGGAGGAGGGAAGGAAAGAAGAGAGGGAGAAAAAGAGCAAGAGGGAGAGAGGAGGAACAAGAAAGGAAAATGAAAAGAGAAAGAGCAAGAGGGGGGAGAGAGTCAACAATCTCTATCCATCTTCAATCCATATAGGAGCAAACTAGATATGTTTCTTGTGTTAATATCTTTTAATTAATTTGTTTCTGTGGTGCGAGTTACTTTACTCTGAAACTCTTCAGCCGTATCGAAGCATATTTAACCCAGCAGTACTGTATTCTAAACTGTAACATCACTTCCTGTTAAAGAGGAAATGACATGCATGTTCTTGTAAATCCTTAAAACATCACATCACCACATAATTAAACGTGTCTGTGTGGTGATACAGCGCATCATCAATGATGTCTTTATTAATCACATCAAGTTGCTGCAAAAATCATTAAGACAAAGTATAACGCGGGAATGCAGGGTCTGAAACAATCACATGAAAAAACAGTTAAAAGCCTCAGCGTTACCTGTAGTGTGAGAGAGAGAAATGGTTGCCTTTGTCTGTGCACGTCAGAAGCTCTGAGGAGGAAAAGCACAGGAGGGACACAAACACAATGAGGGACAATAAGAGAAGCTCAGAAATGTCTCCTCAGCGGAAAACCTGGGATATCTCAACAAACAGCAGGAGGCACGACAGGACACACAGACACACACACACACACACACACACACACACACACACAACAGGATAAACTGCCTGCTTCCTTTACCACATCTGGGTGAAGCACAAGCACACACACACACACACACACACACACACACACACACACAGCATGGGAGTGGACACATGTTGGGTTGAGAGAAGCGTGTTATGTCGGGACATGCTTAATGTTAAGATGGAGAGGACATGCCGAGGCTTAGTCCAACTTGACGGGTGGGACCCGCTTTAACATCTGATCAAAATAAGATGGACACGAGGTTGTGGATAGCAGTGAACTTGATAATTTTGGTTTTTCTGATGCCCCCCCCCCAATTTTATTTCATGAAGAGAAAAACAAAAAGACACACTGGCTGTAAATGTACTTTTAAGACTCCTTGATTGGTCAGAACTGTGGGGTGGGGGGGAAAAAAAAACAAACAAAAAAAAACTTTGAATCTGACTGCTCGGGTCATGGGCGGCTGTGCCTATCTCAGCTGACACTAGACGAAGGCAGGGTGCACCCTGAACAGCCTGTCAGAGGACATCACACTCACATCCATACGTAGGGTCCATCTAGACCAGCCAATTAGCCTAATGTGCATGTCTTTGGATTGTGGGAAGAAACCAAAGTACCCTGAGCCCGAGATTTGAACCCAGGACCAGCTTGCTGTGAGGCAGATGTGTTCGTGAGTACACCACTGTGCCACCCATTAAAAATAAATAAATAAACAATGGCATGTTTGATTCAGATCCAGAAGCGAGTTGATTCAGAGCCGAATAACTTTCCCAGTGCGAGTGAACCACATGCCTCACTCGTGCACCTGCTGTTTTTGTCGTGTGATTGCGGCTCATCGACAGAGGAGGAGGGAGAAGAGAGCAGACTGATCACGGCGAGTATGCAGGGGGCGAGAATGCAGGGGGCGAGACTGTGAAAGACGTCACCTACCCGTGTGGTTAATGGTGGCGTAGGAAAGCCGAAAGCCTCTACCAGAAGAGTGGGGGCTGGAACGGAACATCACTCTGAGCTCACTGACGTTTGTGTAAAGAGGCTGGTTGGTCAAAGTGGGGCGGGATTTCCGCTCGCCGCAGTACTGCCAGTACACTAGAACACATAACACACGCAGAATTAGCATTGAGAACATAAATCAACTTAAATGCAACAGTAAACTTATGTTTGTCGGTCTAGACATCACATATATCTGCACTGAAAGTACTGAACCTCTGCCCAATCTGATCCAAATACTGGTTCACTACTACACTCACAGTTCAGTGTACATGCCCTCCCCATCATCCCAGCACCACCCAAGCGACAACATTACTCATCGTTTCGGTCGCTTCTCAGTTTTCATCTCCATAAAGCCCTGATGAACTGCCCGCCGTCACCTGACCCGTCTCTTCCTCCTTACCTTTCAGATCGGCCATGAAATAATTGGTTGTCTTTCACCAGAAGCAGGACTCTGACTGAAGGAGCAACATGGTGAGAGAATAGAGCCGGAAAAAGTCATCCATG
The DNA here is from genome assembly GCA_024760905.1 of Plotosus lineatus. NCBI lineage: Eukaryota > Metazoa > Chordata > Actinopteri > Siluriformes > Plotosidae > Plotosus > Plotosus lineatus. Next base: position 3,873,908 of record CM045751.1, on the reverse strand, counting down.
TGCTATGACGCGGAGTGATGTAGATCTTGATATTCGATGCTGCCACAGTGAGCATCCGAGCGTCTCAGGGCAGCACCATAAAATGAACTCTACTAAATACAGTTGGCCCCTAATTATGAAATTAATCCCTTCCAGAGCCTTTTTTGTAACGCGGGAGTCTCGTAATGAGGGGGTGCATTTTACATGTTAAACGCCTGATTCGTTCCAAGGCTCCCAAGACTACCCCATAAACCCTTTAAAAACGATAAAAGTACACCAATTTTGTATGAAATGTGTTAAAAGTAAAAGAAAATTACTTATTAAACCATTTTATTAACATATTTATTAATTAAACCATTATTAAACATTTTTATTAACACACACACAAACACACTACAGTACACATTAAATGTGTATTGTATACACATTAAATGTTTATTGTGGCCCTGTGGGTCACGCCCAAAAGCAGGACGCCGGAGCAAGACGTGCAATTCAAAGCGCCTTCCCTGCTTGACAGATCGGAGGTCAAAACTCAACTTTAACTTGATTCCACATTTAACGCCACATTTAATAAACATTTACTGAATTAAACAACTTCAAAACCTAACTAAAAACTAAAGAGTTAAGCCTCCTTCTGTCTATCTCTCTCTCTCTCTCTCTCTCACACACACACACAAAACTCGGGCCACACTAAATGCGCAGCTGATGGAACAATTCTATTTGAATGTTTAAATGGACGGGATGTTTTATTTAAAGCGGAATTACAGTACCTGCTTGAAATATCAGAGGTCCTCATTCAATATTAACTTGCTTCCTTGCGAGATCGAAGGTCTTCTCCCACGGAGCACTCTGTTTTAATATTGTGCCGAAATAATCGCCTCAGTCACTGTATTTCCGCTTTAAGGTCTCCTTCTGGTTCAATATTGTCCCGATTGTAGAGGGATTTCGGTGATAACGAAATATAACGCTACATGATCAACCTCAAAACAAGCCAACAGTCAACTCTCCTTCACGTGTGTGACAAACAGGAAGTATGGGTACAGGAAGTATGCATCACGTTCGCTGCATCATCCCTCCGAGCCAATGGGAGGCCAGCAGGGTGGGATTTTGGGAGACAGCCAATGAGAGAGCAACTCGGGCATTGTGTGAAATTTTGATTGGCGCGTTTGAATTTTGAATGGCGCATATGGCACCTTTCGTACGAGGAGGTTGTTTTCGTATCCCAGGGACGAAAACAGGGATCCCTCACTTTCCGTGGTTAATTAGGACCAAGATCCCAACGCGACCGTCGAAACCCGCGAAGTAAGATCCCTCCCCCCCCCCACAACCCCCTGACTGATGTATAAGTACATGTATATGTGGATATAATATCAATAATACATATTCAATGCTATGAATGCTTATAACAATTAAGCATAAAAAAATAATGCATAAGATGTCAATAAAATATATACACACACACATACAGACGCGGGCGATATATAATATATACACCCAGATGTGCACCTCACAACAATGTAACTAGTTTTGGTGGGAGACTTTGGGTTGTTTTTTTGTTGTGTGTTTGTTTAGTTTTTTTTTTTTTTTTTGCATAATTGCCTTGCTTTTGTGGCATTTTCCTTAACTTTTCTCCCTATTCTTCCTTAAATGTTCTTATTTTTAATTAGATGAATATTGAAAAAAAACGCGATGCACTAAAGCCGCATGAATTGAAGGACAAAGTAGCGAGGGATCCCGGTACATAATTTGCCAGGGCTGCTGTTAATTCAGTGCTTCTCAAATAGTGGGGCGTGATTATATTATTATAATAATGTAAACTTTTTTTTCTCCCCCCATATATATTTTGAAAACCGACATATTCGAGAACGATTTAAGTTGAGGTATACCTATATTAAACTGGTGTAAGGTAGAGTTTGAATCAGGGTGTAAATGACATTTAAAGGATTAGCGTCTTTCCCTTTTTTGTTCAGCTAACTAGACAAACAAGTAAAACAACTGAAATCAGCCGACAGATAGCATCACACTTTCATTTAGGGAAATAGCTCATATATACTGCCTTTCCGATGGCTCAACTACCCTCTAATCGAGTCTGTGTATACACATACACACACACACACACACACACACCAGTGAGGGTGGGAGGTGCTACTCTGATAATTAGCATAGCATATGTCTTAGATTTGTCGGAAATGCTTCGGGAGCTACACGGTGGCATATGGTGAGCACATCTGCCACATTCATATTTGGTTTCTTCCCACAGTCCACAGACGTGTACATCAGGTTAACTGGCTGTTCCAAATTGCCCCAAGGTACGAGTTGTGTGGACGTGTGTGTATGTATATATATATATATATATATATATATATATATATATATATACTGGTCAGTGTATACCCCTTCTCTGCCAAAAGTCGGCTGTGATAGGCTTCAGAATCCCCACATTGCAAGTAGGATTAAACTATTCGGCAAAAGAATGAATAGAAATACCTCACTACGTTTCTTTAACCACTCTGATGTAATCAGCTACCAATGAGAGACGTGAAGAATAAAACCACTGTTCGCTTACCAAGACCGTTATCCCTCAACACCTTCAGATAGTCAGTCTCGCAGTCCACTCCATCAATGGAAACATCTTCAAACTTCAGTACGATCCGGAGGCTGCTGTGGACGCTGATCTTCTGCTCACACGACGAGTTGTTGGCGTGCTCGGCTGGGTAGTTTTTCGAGAACAGGAGACCACTCTGAGGGCCCAGATATGACTGGCCACAACCATCATCTGAGGGGAAGCCAAAACAAAACATGCATTTCCGTAAACAGAGGCCAGTCAGGGACAAGCTGATATTACAAGTAATTTTCACCAAAAGGCGAGGAGGCTACATCCACCGGGCCCGACGCGACTCAACGTTTTTGTACATAATGTGCTATATGAGAATATAATACGCCGAACAGATGACTTCTTTAAAATCATGTCAAATAAACCATTATGATTTATATGTAAATGTATCAGTCAGGGGTTTCCTCTGCTGTTCTGACAGTGTGATATTGTTGTGTGAATGAGTCCGTGTGCCATATGTACTCGGATTATGAATTTTCGATTGCACTTGTACGACAAACTCTCCAATATACCTCATACACCGTATATTTTTGTTGTTGGACTGTCTGTAGCTTTAATCACAGCATGTAATCTCCGTGGCATTGTTGCGCCGGTTGTTCCAGTAAAGGCTCAGCAGCATTAATATGGTAATAAAACGAAGCAGCGGCTAATCTGAACGTGTAGGTTATCACATCAATGCACTTTTTCTTCCCCTGATGGATCGGATATTAATTGAGGACTCAAATAATGAGTTAGTGCTCCATGGAGCACAAGGCATCATTTTCACATATGTATTGACAACCCCACCCACACCCCCCACGCCAGAATTCTGACCTTAACCCTATTGCACGTTTTTGCGAAGTGCTGTCGAACACTTTATGCAGGGGTTCAGTTCCCCCACACTGATTCAAGATGTCGTTCAAAAACAACCCCAACTCTGGATGAAAATAAATGTTATTGTGTTGAAGTTTTTTTAAACAATGCCATGGAGAATATGTGCTGTAATCAAAGCTGTGTTTGCCAAATACAGGCCATTCCCAACTTATGACGTTTCGACATCACTAAATATATGTACTTAAGAAAAAAGGATTCCAAGTTACGCCACTCTGTTGTTTTTCGCATCATGGCCACAAAAAAGAAAGCAGGATCTTCTGGCGAAGCTGGTCCAGCCAAGAGGAAAGCCTTTACGGTGGAAATGAAGCTGGATATCATTAAAAGGTCGGAGAAAGGTGATACGTCTGTGCCAACCATCATAATCTCAAGATCCAAGATGAGGCTGCAATGAAACAGCCGCAAAAGCTTTTTTTTTTTTTTAAACGGCTGTTTTAATTGTCTGTACTGTTTTGCCATGATTATGAATTATAATACATTGCATTATATAATACACTGCACAGACTTGCGCAGAATTCCAGGTTACGACGCGTTATAGGAACAGAACTTGTTCATAACTCGAAGACCGCCTGTAGACATTTTTGTTGCTTGAGCAGTGAACTTCAACGGTCTGTACACTTCAGTAACAGTTGGAGTTCAGCAAGTCCACCTCATAGCAAGAAGGTCATGGGTTCGATTCCCAGATCAGGCGTTTCTGTGTGAGGTTTGCATATTCTCTCCGTGTTTGCGTGGGTTTCCTCCGGGTTCTCCGGTTTCCTCCCACGGTCCAAAAAACATGCACAGTAGGTTAACTGGCTGTTCCAAATCACCCGTAGGAATGAGTGTTAGCCCTGTGATGACCGGGCGAGATGTCCAGGGTGTACCCCCACGCTCGCCCCGAGTTGGCTGAGATGGGTGCCAGTCGACCCACGACCCTAACGAGTATCAAGCCTGTTCAGTAAATAAATGAATGAAAAACACTCAGAATATTCTACATTAAAGGCTGGAAACGGAGGCTGAAGGTAAGTGTACTTATCCCATGCTGATAATACACATGCTACAAGTCACATGGTATGAATTCCAAGCTAAACCATGTTCTTCCCCTGAACTTTTCCACCACACAGACAACACATTACTATATACATGTCCCAAACATACTCCTGATAAAGATTTCTACAATGAGCTTGTAATAACAGACATTTGACACAAAAGAACAAATTTCACAAGAGATTCTAAATAATTAAACTGACAAGCCGCAGTCGAAGCAACATGCGCGACAGTGGTCTTACGCACGCGTGCCTCGTCTGAGTGAGAGAAGTCACTACGCGGTGCAGGTGCTCGTGACGTACACTCGAGTTTGTGTGCAGCGTTGAGGAGAGGAATGCCATTCCTCCGGAGTATTCGCAGGCTGCCTGGGATGGTCAGCTGCTGGGCACAGCAGGTCTTCAGGATGAGCTCAGAACGTGGGACAGGCTCTCTCAGGACATGTCATTTAGAGCCGTACACAGTCATCCAGGAAAAAAAAATAAAAAAAAACTTCCAAAGCTGTCACGTCTCTACGGACACCACGTGATCTTGAGGTTTAAGTTAAGCAGGGCGTAAAAGCAAACAGCACATTACCTACAGTGCATTACATCAGACTTAATGGACACATTAAGTCCTTTGTGGTCTGGACTAAACCGGAGCCAGACGTACTAGCAAGTTCCGTAAACAGGAAAGACACACCTGGAGGCAGGTGAGAGAGAGCGCAGACGTCATGAGCTTAAAAAAGACCGCGCAGTGTGAGCAGCACCACGTATCATAAATAACAGGAAGTGTGTCAGACTGTATGAGCAGCTGAGATGAAGGAATGTGGTAGAGAATATGGTATGGAACAAAATAAAACACTCGGGGGTGGGTGCACCATTCCAGGAAAATAACCCATGAGTGTCCATCTGATTTTAAGACGTTCGTGCTTAAGATTTCAGGCTAAAAGTGGAATGCTATTTTGAGCTCAGGACCTGAATCCTCTCTGGACTCCCACAATGTTGGGAGGGAAAAAAGTGCGATATGAACAAGAGCTGCACATGTTTAGGCAACGCTGCTGCTGCTTCGAATCCACTGAACAAGATACAGCGAGAAAACTGAAAGCGTGGCCAGCTGTAGTTTGGGGAAGGAAAAAAAAAAAAAAGTGTTTGAAAATACATTCAAAGACAGGACTTCTCTGCATCATCATAGATTTTGCTCCAAGTTAACTTAATAAATAACGACTAACCCTAAACATCAGTTACGGTCGGACATGGCTTTTTATCGACCCCTGGGAAGTAAATCATGAGCTCATCACTACCAACTTTGCATGACAGCCTTCATGTATAAGTCAAAACCACAGAATGCAACACATGCTGAAGTACTACAACGACCATAACCGGCGCTCGTAACCGCCCGAATAATTATTTATCCATTTGCATTCTGAAAGACAGAGCTACAAAACAGCCTTCAGTGCAGGATGGATTTCTATGCAAATAATAGCAAAATAAACATAGCAGACGGATTGTGTACATGTAAATATTTAGATTTAAAGATAAAACACTGATAATGTGAGGACATGTAGGATATGTAGTCAGAAAGGTAGATGTGAAAGCAAGTACTATTAGTTTAAAATTATAAAAAGGTACCTACAGGACATAAAAGTCAGCTCTGGAACATACCATACTATTCATTGAGAGATTTTCTTGTTTCTGATTGGTGGAAAGCCATAAAATAATTGTTGACATTTGCACCATTACTGTCAGACAAGAGTGATTACTGCATAAATGGCACGCGCGCGCACACACACACACACACCAGTAACTTGCCTGTCTACATTTAAAAATATTTTTAAAGACGGCACATTGACAACGTGCATGAGTATCAAAGGGAATCCGTGGGAGCTAATTTGCCGAGCTGTCACAAGAGGGAGATGACGACATCCTGTCTCTCACCGCGATCACCAGCAAATCCATGGGAATCTGTGAGCTCATTCGTACAACAAGGAGGTATAAGTACTTTCCCTCCGAGTATGCTTGGCTGCCTGCAAATGAGCAGCAGTTCGTAAAGAGGCGGGAGTCAGAGTCACATGTCATAGTACAGAGTCACATGTACATGCTTATAGGGAGAAAGAAAAACAAACAAGACCCCCCACACACGCTTTACAATTAAAAAACAATGACAGACCTTGACTTTCAAACAAGTGAGGATTTTTTTTTTTTGGTCCTGGCAGTTAAACCAAATAATTCTCAATGTCAAAACCTCAGAGTGAATAATTCTGAAATCAACATGACTGAATCATGGTTCATCACTGTCACCAATTATGAAATCATAGAAAGTAAACCAAAGGTGATGGTCCTGAGTAGTACTCTCACACACACACACACACACACACACACTTAAAACCCCATTTTATGCTTACATCTAGAATATACTAAAATTCACCTCAGGCTCATGATCGGGAGGTTGTGAGTTCAAATCCCACTGAGACCCCCACTGTGCTAAGACCCCTGGGCAAAGTCTCAACCACAAGTGTGCCTCTGTTCACCCAGCAGTATAAATGGTTACCAGTAAAAAAAATATATATATACTGGGAAGGTAACCTGTGATGGACTAGAGTCCCATCCAGGCGGAGTTGAACTCCTGGTCGCTTCACACTACAGAAACCGGGGATAAGCACCGGCCTGATGAGCCACTAGGCTTGGGTGTAAAAACCCAACAGACTTTACACCCACATGATCTTCAGCAAATTCTTATTAAACATGTTCGTCTCTGACCAGATGACTCAGGACACAGATCATCTCCAGGTAACGTTCCAGCAGAACATAGTATACATTATTACATAGGTAACTATTGGGCTTAGCTACACACCCTGAATGCATTAACGTCTCTGAGTCTGTAGATGATGTCTACCAGTGCTGTATTTTATGTGGTACGGATGCGCGATGCTGCCATCAGGTTCCTCAAGTTTCACAGAACTCAGCCAAGTAATTTATCCGGACTTCAGATACAGCCAGTATTGATTTAATCTGAACTCCGATATCACAGTCATGTCAGAAATGAAAATAAAAACAGATGAAGGCAGCGTGCTGGCCTCGCTCAAAACAATGAAGGGCTGCATGGTTCAGTCAGGGGGCCTGCGTGTTGCTGCAACAAAGCAAACCAGATAAACCTGCGGCAAGGAAACCGTCCTGGTTTCACAGTACCATCACGCTACACTAACATGGCTGACCTGTTCAAAAAAGATCTCCATTCATCATCCTGGTGTTTCATAAGAACCGAATCAAACTCAGAAATAGCCATCGCTGGCACTTAATGCACATGCAACACTTTTCAGGTTCATAAAGAGATAAGAACACTGAACGTAAATAAAATGAGGTTGAAGTATACAAAACTTATTTGTACATAATATGGAAAAGACTTTTCTCACCTTTTGCGATGCCCTTATCTGTACATAACTGCTTCTAACTGTACATTCTGGAGATATACATCTTTTCGTTTCGGCTGTTCCCGCCACAGAGAATCATCTGCCTCCATCTCACCCTATCCTTTGCATCATCATCTCTTACACCAACGACCTTCATCACATCTATAAATCTCTTCTTTGATCTTCCTCTAGGCCTGCTATCTCTCTCTCTCTCTCTCTCTCTCTATATATATATATATATATATATATATATATATATATATATATCTCATCTTTTCCTTTCGGCTTTTCCCTTCAGGGGTCGCCACAGCGAATCATCTGCCTTCATCTCACCCTATCCTTTGCATCTTCTTCTCTTACACCAACGACCTTCATGTCCTCCTTCACCACATCCATGAATCTATATATCTATATCTATATATATATATATACTGTATATATAATAAAAAGATTCTTCTATAATCACCTGAAGAGAGAGGACGGTTTCACCACCCCTCGAAACAGATCTGTAGTGATAAATGGAGTTTCAATAGAAAGTCTCTGTCCTGTCCTTTTATTTTTATTGTTATTTGCTCTACCAAAAAGTATTGAGCACTCTCCTACGGAAGGATCTACTCAGAAAATCCTCTCTCTCTCTCTCTCTCTCTCTATATATATATATATATATATATATATATATATATATATATATATATATATATACTTTTTATTTTAAACTTGAAACACTCACAGGTACTTTACATTTCACCTTATCTGCTTAAACAGGCAGTGGTGGCCTAGTGGTAAAGGTGCTGGATGGCTGATCCAAAAGTTGGGGGTTTGAGTTCCACTCTCCACAAGGTTGTCACTGTCCCCCCCCCAGCTCCACTAACTGGGTTATCAAAGGCTGGCCATGTCTGTCATTGTCTATGGTGAGAGGTTCATGTAACAGAACCATTGCTGACTTTCGTAAAGAGGAGCTGCATAGCCGTCAGCGTGTTTCTGTCCCTTGCTCGAGGGTTGTGTCAGGAAGGGCATCCGATGTAAAAACCTATGCCAAATGAAATATTTGAATTCCATGATGATGGAGGCAGATGATTATGAATATATATATATATATATATATATATATATATATATATACATACACATATACACACACAGAGAGCACCTGCTGCTCGCTGCACTTCTGATTGGATGCTAAACTGTATTTTGTTCCCCTGTATTTATACAGATGTAATGACTATAAAGACAAACTAATCTAATCTCAGTAGTGATTATATGATGAAAATGGCAAACGCATCATCTTGATCTCATTTTACTAAAATTTTGCCAACTGAAATGTTCAGTCTTTGTACCCCTGGGTTGACACTGGGGCAGGAGGTTCCCAATCTCCTCAATTCAAAAATAACCCCCACCAAAAAAAAAAAAAAAAAACATGGAGCACCACAATTTATGAGCTCGGAACACAGTTGGGGTATAAAAGGAGGCAGGGTGCACCCAGGACATCAAACTTGAAAGAATCGTGTTATCCTGAGATGGTGCATCAAGGTCTCTGACTGTGTTCAGGTCCACTGCACTCAGGTCTTCTGTGCTCCATAGATATTCCCATGTTCCATCATAAGTGGTGATGAATCCACCAAGTTCCATTAAGATCATCAGGAATCCACCAAGTTGGATCCTGGATTTGAGTCTGGGGCTCGGTAAAGATGTTTCTGTGTGAAGTTCACCTGGTCTCCCTGTGCTTGCATGAGTTTGCTTCAGGTACTCTGGTTTTCCTCTCTCAGGCCATAGGGGCTAATCGACTGTTATAAATCGCCTCTCGGTGTGGATGTCAATTTAGATGGTTTTTGGGTGCGTGTGTGTTGGCTCCGTGAGGGTCTGATGACCGTTCACTTTTGCCCGACTGTGGGCTGAGATAGGCTCCAGTCTCCCCAAGTAAGATTAAGCAGCTTAGCAAAAAAGAGTGACATTATTCTCTCAGGTAGTTTATTGCAAGGTGTAAAAGTGTATGTTTTCAAAATAAGACACATTTCCAATTTCAATCACTCTTCAACAACCTATATAAAGATTTGGCTAATAGTTTTTGGCGTTTTTCTGTTAAAAAACTCCACAAAGCGCTAGGTGTCGACGGCTGCGTCCTAAATTCACTCCAAGTGCACTCGGTAGGGCGCCTTACATCCATTAATCCGCAGTAATGCTCGTGTATAATTATGGAGAGAGTCAGAATGAGGGAGGTATTTGGTATTTGACCGGTCAACTTTGCATTTCTACACCAAACATGTGACCTCAGACGTTTATTTAATTATTATATAACATTTTGTTTGACAAAAGCAGGCACTAACAAGGAGATAAACACGTTTTAGGGTTAAAACTCCTGAAATTCGGAGGTGTGTAGTTCACCCCCCCATCACCACATTAATTGGAAGGTTCTGGATTTTGCTTGTACTAGTCAGTGAACTTTATTCATTCAGAGAACTTTATTCTCGGTTAGATTTTTATAATTTTTGTTGTTGTTGTTGTTACACAGAACACGAGTTTCTGATACTATGAACACTTCAAACACACACAGTAAGAGTAAATACCTTGTTTATGTTGAGCTTATCGGACGCAATATTGTCGTCGCCGGTCAGTTACTTCGCTGTTGTTTGTTTGTTTGTTTGTTTTCCTCACAGAAAGTTAGTTTATTCTCTGTTCACTTACCGGGTTTCTCGGCGAGTGTAAGCGGGTAAACTGTTACACACAAGAAAACCAGTCCATAAAATGATTTTTCGGAGAACATTTCAACTTGAGTCCACCGGGAGACGCGGAAAAGGTGCCAAGGCGCATTTGGAGAAACTTTACTGGAACATTTTCAGGGGGAAAAAATAAAAAATAAAACAATAAAGCAAAAGCCCGGCCGTGTAAGACCTGGGAATCTGACTACCAGGCGAGATTTTGGCGTTCGCGCACACACTCTGAATGAACTCTTCCGTGTTTTGCCCCCAGTTGCGCCACCAAACGGCACGCGGCAACATTGCGCATGCGCGCAGATCACTCACTCACTCCAAAAAGAAAACAAACCTCTGATTGATCTCCTCGACAGAATAAAAAAGTGTTTTTTTTCTCCCCAAAATAAAGTACATTTCCGATCTCAAGCACCCAAAAAAAAAAAAAAAAACCACAATATAATGTGTCGGATAATACCGTTTGGCATTTTTTTCATCCAATGTGTGACTGAAGTATAAAGTGAACTGCACACAGTTCACTTATTATTAAAATATTAGGCATTTTACCCCAAATCTCAAAAGCACAGTTGTAGTATTTTTTTAGCATTTACTTATTTACACATATACAATTTCCTTCATATTTTCTATTTTTAAATGTAATTTTTAAAATGGCATGGTTTATTTATTATACAATAAAAAATAAACCATGCCATTTTAAAATTCTATGCACGTGTTCAAATGGGGGCAACCATAGCCTAAATAACATAACCAGGTAGGGCAGTGGTGGGCCTGGTGGTAAAGGTGCTGGATCACTGATCCTAAGGTTTGGGGTTCAAGCCCCACTCTTGACGGGTTGTTACTGTGCCCCCCCCCCCCCCCAGTGCAGCGAACTGGGTTATCAAAGGCCGGCCGTGTCTCTCACTGTCTATGGCAGTGGTTCCCAAACTTTTTTTTACTCTTGCACCCCTAAAATGATTTTGCTCTGACCTCGCATCCCCTACATTTTATACTTTGTTCAAGGATAAAGATTGTGGAATCGTACTAAATTTTATCAAAAGAAGATATTTATTTCAAAAATTACAGCCCTGCTTCTCGCGAGCCCCCCTGGCTGGGAACCACTGGTCTATGGTGAGAGGGTCATGTAAAAGAACCATTATTGACTTTCGTCAACAGTAGCTGCGTAGCCGTCAGAGTGTTTCTGCCCTGTGATGGCCTGGCGAGCTGTCCAGGTGGGATTCTGGCCTCACGAAGAGGGAGCGGATATATGCAAGGGCCAGTGATGTCAGAAGTATATCAATACACCAGTAACATAAACAGGTCATTTCTCCCACATAGTGAACCTGTCTGGACCAGGTCGAGACATTTCTATTGTCGCCCTCTTTTCTTTTCTCTGCCCTCAAACGACCCTTCTATTGACAGTCTCTATTTAAGTTTCTAACATTTTCGGTTGTTCATGTTTGATTTTCACAGCACATATTTCACCCCTAGACCCTAATTAGGATTAAGTGGTTATAGAAAATTAACCAATTCATTCATGAATAATAAATTAGCCTGGGCGGTGGCCTTGTGCTGGATTGCTGATCCCAGGTTCAGGGGTTCAAGCCCCACTGTCGACAGGGTGTTGCTGCTTTTTCAGAAAGAGTCAGGCTATTTCTGTCCTGTGATGGCTTGGTGAGCTGTTCAGGGTGTGCTCTGCCCTTGCATCGAGTCAGCTGAGATCGGTGCCAGTTAGGATGCCCATGATTTTGATTAAGATAAAGAGGTTCAGAAAATGAACAAATGAACGAATGACAATTTCAAAATACTGTACACAATCTATATAGAATTTTAAAAAAGCCAATTTGCCTACTGTGTGTGTTTTTTTGGACTGTGGGAGGAAACCCATGGTGAACATGCAAACTCCACACAGAAACACCCAGACTGGGATTTGAACCCACCACCTTCTTGCTGTGAGGTAGACATGCTAACCACTATGCCACCAGGCCTCCCATCCTTAGAAAATAAAGGATCAAATATAAAAAGTGCATGTGGGATGCAATCTTTTTTCTCTACACACAAGGTCAAGTTGGGGCAGTGGTGGCCTGATGGTAAGGTGCTGGATTACCAATCCTAAAGTTTGGGGTTCAAGCCCCACTGTCAAGAGTCAGCTGCATCGCCATCAGTGTGCTTTTGCCCTGCGATGAGCTGGCGAGCCGTCCAGGGTGTACTCTGCCACATGCCCAGAGTGGGCTGAGATGGGCACCAGCCTCCCTACAACCCTAATTAGGATTAAGTGGTTCAGAAAATGAATGAATGTCAGGGTCAAGTTACCAATCAGATCTGTTGTCTGGGACTTCTGTGGTTTCAGCCCATATTCCATATGGTGATTTCTTTCTTTCTTTAAATCAAGTATTAAACAACTCATAAAGATGATTAGTGTAATTTATTTTTAACCTTGTGGAGAGTGGGACTTAAACCCCCAACCTTTGGATCAGCGATCCAGCACCTTTACCACTAGGCCACCACTGCCCGTTTAAGCAGATAAGATGAAATGTAAAGTAACTGTGAGTGTTTCAAGTTTAAAATAAAAAGAAAGAAAGAAAGAAAGAAAGAAAATTGAAAGTTCAGCACTTAATAAAACTCAAAATCGGAAAAATACAGGCTGATAGTGGGGGTGTCAGTATCGGTACCACCATCAGTATCAGTATCAGTAGGTATTGGTGTTGGTGTTGCAGCACTAAATGCTTCATGTGAATATGTGATGCTTATAGTTACTCAATCTAATACTGAGAAAATTCAGACTCATCCGGACGCCATGTTTGTACAGATTTCCGGAAACATCTGACGTTTTAGAAAGAACAGCAACAGAATAAGAAGCTATAAACTGATTCGAGTCATGGAAAATGTTTTTTCAATCCCTGACCCGGGGCAGTGGTCGCCCCAGTGATGATGATGGTGACAATGATGATGATGATGATGATGATGATGAAGAACAATCCATGGCGCCCTCTAGAGTTTCTTTTAGAGTTAAAAAAAAATAATAATAATTATCCTTTCATTCATTTTCTGAACTGCTTCATCCTAATTATGATCACGGAGAGGCTGACTCCGGTAGAAGGCAGGCCACACCCTGGACGGCTCCTCAGGCCATCAGAGGGCTAAATATAATTACTTCTTCATTATTCTTCAATAAATATTTTTTCCTGGTCATGGTATGTGTGTAAAACTGGGATCCTAGGGTGCTTGTTGGTAATCCACAATGCATTGGGTGCCAGATCATAGCAGGACATCATACTGAGGTTATATATATTATAAGTATTAACCCATTTTACAACTATGGGACAGTGGTGGTCTAGTGGTATAAGGTGCTGGATTGCTGATTCTAAGGTTCGGGGTTTGAGTCCCCACAAGGTTATCACTGCCCCCCCCCCCCCCAATCAGTACAGCTAACTGGGTTATCAAAGGCCGGCCGTGTCTTTCACTGTCTACGGTGTGAGGCATGTAAATTTTACATTGTAAAAGAACCATGGCTGACTTTCGTAAAAAGAGTAGGCTGCATAGCCGTCAGCATGTTTCTGTCTCTTGCGAAAAGGGTTGTGTCAGGAAGGGCATCCGACGTAAAAACCTATGCCAAATCAAACGTGCGAATCATTCACTGTGGCGACTCCCGAGAAAACGAACCCATTTTACAACCAGCTCAGAAACTGACATGTTTCCGGGAGGTCAAACTGAGAAAACTGGACGTCCTGCTTTAAAACCCTTGTGTGAAGAACATGTGAAACTCTACACAGAGCAGAGAAGAACCCTATCATGACCAGGGAATCAGGTCTCTCAGGATGCATGTGCAGTGTGGAAGCTTAAGATCTCACTAAAGATTATAGCAAAAAATATCCGTATCAGAAGTAAAGGTCAAACTCAAGGTTGGTACAGCCAGCAATAGATCAGGAGATTAAACCTCATGAATGGGTTGAGAAACAGCTGTGACTCATCAGTTTTGAGGGAAGTGAAGTGTGAAAGGGCTTCTGGTTACAGTAGTCCTGGTTGGCCATGTTCATCGGCATAGTGGGCTCATGGGACTTGGATTCTGAACTGGTTTCAGGCCTGTATTGGGCCCCTTCACTCATTCATTTTACACAAAGAACTCTGGGTAAAACTGTGTAGGGTGCAGGTTCCACAGATTTAGAAGTGCAGTATCTAGTGCCACCTAGAGGTGAGGTTCCAGACCAACTGAAGCTAGTTCTGGGTTACTATAGAAACACTGCAGCAAGATGGCAGCCATCATGTGAGAGGATCTTCTCACATGTAGATGTGGAGGGTGTATTGTAAGATTTCCAAAAATCCCAACAATTTTAAGGAGTACACACGTTATTCTTTGATGACATATTTCGTATGTTATGTCATGGACGTGGTGAAGGAGAACATGAAGGCAGTTGGCGTAAGACAAGAAGATGCAGAGGGTAGGGTGAGATGGAGGCAGATGATTCGCTGTGGCGACCCCTGAAGGGAACCGCCGAAAGGAAAAGAAGAAGAAGATATTGGTGTCACGGTGGTGCAGTGGTTCACACCTCTGCCTCACAGCAAGAAGTCATGGGTTTGATTCCCAGCTTGGATGATTCTGTTTGGAGTTTGCATGTTCTCCTTGTGCTTGCCTGGGTTTCTTCCAGGTACTCAGGTTTCTCCCCACAGTCCAAAATCACAGGAGGCTAATTGGCTGTTCAAAATCTCCACTAAGGGGCAGTGGTGGTCTAGTGGTATAAGGCGCTGGATCACTGATCCAAAGGTTGTGGGTTCGAGTCCCACTCTGCACAAGATTGTCACTGCCCCCCCCCCCCCTCCCCAATGCAGCTAACTGGGTTATCAAAGGCCGGCCATGTCTCTCACTGTCTATGGTGTGAGGCATGTAAAAGAACCATTGCTGACTTTCGACAAGAGTAGGCTGCAAAGCCGTCAGCGTGTTTCCGCCCTGTGATGGCCTGGCGAGCTGTCCAGGGTGTACTCTGCCCTTGCCCGAAGTTGGCTGGGATGGGCGCCAGCCTCCCCGCGACCCAAGTTAGGATTAAGCGGGTACAGAAAATGAAATGAAATGAAATGAAAATCTCCACTAGGTATAAGTGTGAATGATTGTGTAAAGTGTTGGCCCTGCAATGGCCTACCAAGCTGTCCAGGTTTTATATATATATATATATATATCATCTTCTTTTCCTTTCGGCTGTTCCCTTCAGGGGTCACCACAGCAAATCATCTGCCTCCATCTCACCCTATCCTCTGCATCTTCTACTCTTACACCAACTACCTTCATGTGCTCCTTCACCACATCCATAAATCTTCTCTTTGGTCTTCTTGTAGACCTTCTGCCTGGTAGTTCCAACCTCAGTATCCTACAATCAATATATTCACTATCCCTCCTCTGCACATGTCCAAACCATCTCAATCTAGCCTCTCTGGCTTTGTCTCCAAAACCTGTTACACACACACACACACACACACACACACACACACACACACACACATATATATATTTATATATGTGTGTGTGTGTGTGCGTTAATGCACAGTAATAACCCTATGGCCCCATGATTATTTAATATACTGTATACAAATCATAAATATATTTAAATACTATCATCTAGTGTAACTGCATTGATGTTCCACAGTAACCTGTCCACAGTACAGTACCAACGTTGAAGACATCACGTACTTAAGTCTAATGTAATAAATGATTTTATAGCATGGAACCAGAAATTATCGATAAGGATATGATATGGATCATCATCATCATCATCATCATCATCATCATCATCATCATCATCATTAATGTGTTGGCAGAATCTGGAGACTGTCTCTGAAACACTGGGCATGAGAGAGACAGGATACCGGTCCAGTACATGGCATTATGCCCAGACTTTCATACCCAGTTCGTAACTTCCTGGTCGAAGCCTTATCTATAATTATCACTAGGAATAATATTGATCCTGTGAGGTGATACAAAACTATTTCTGAGAGATGCTACGTTACCATGGAAACAATATACAGCTGTATGTATCTGTATGCAGTGTTTTCTTTCTTTCTTTCTTTTTTTTAGAAACATATCACTTCCTCATGCTTTTGGTATAACTTTGTATTTCCACCTCAACCCTCAATTCTGATCATCTCTGCCACATCAAGATATTAACCTGCACCCAAGGACAAGATCTGGGTCTTCTTTCTGTCACCTTCATTCTTTTTGATAAAACCTAACTCGGATACTGACAGAAATGGTGGAGAGACACTGATCTACTGTCCGTACTGTATTCGATGAGTGTAGAAGGGTTTCTGCCCCTAGATGGCGCTGTAACTCAGGCCTTCTGAAAGACTTTGCATCTTGTTTTCTGCCAAAAATGTTGCACACGGAGACAAAATTTAATACATTCGTTTTCTGAACCGCTTAATCCTAATAAGAGTCACAGGGAGACTAGTGCCCATCCCAGCCTAGGCAGAGTACACCCTGGACAGCTCACCAGGCCATCGGCTGTGCAGCTCCTCTTGTTGAAAGTCAGCAATGGTTCTCAACCATTATCAACCTGTCACCACAGACAGTGAGAGACATGGCCGGCCTTTGATAACCCAGTTAGCAGCCCTGGGGGGGTCGAGACAACCTGTTGAGAGTGGGGCTTGAACCCACAACCTTAGGATCAGTGATCCTTTTACCACCAGGCCACCACTATCGGAGACAGTTTTTATTTTGTTATTATTTATTGCAGTAAGTATTTAGTTACAGAAGAATAAACCATCTCTCTCTCTCTCTCTCTCTCTCTCTCTCACACATACGCGCACACACACACACACACACACACACACACACACACACACACACACACACACACACATACACACACACACACACACACACACACATGTTTGTGAGCTCAATGCTGAAACACCATCCATTCTAACCGAGCTGTGCTGTATAAGTTGCTGCTTTATATAAAATCTGTGGATTTCTTGAATGATTCAAGGTTAAACGATCACAATCGGACTGGAGACGAACACAAACGGTGCTGATGGTTTATACAGCATGCTGCAGATCACTGCTTTTCATTTTAGGTAATAAAAGGAAAATAAAATGGAAAGGAAAGGACTGGTTTAATCGCGGCAATCCTGAGCAGGGTGTTATAACCATGGAATATGGCCTGGATGGCTGTTCCTTGTCCGTCCAGTGTCCATTCGTACCCACCACAGGGAGCCAGATAAGGCGGTCGGTGTATAATATAAATCGTGTATAAATAGTGGCGCTCCTGAGCAGAGTACCAAACAAATAACTTATGGCGTATCAATCAGTTCATTTTGGATGGGTGTTCGGTGTCCGAGTGTGCCCACCAGAGTAAATCCCATTAGGGAGCGGCGTCGCTGACTTGATGCTGATTGGCTGTTATGTCTTGCTCACTGGCTTGACGATGGGCAGCAATAAATAAACAAAAACAAACAAATAATTAACAATAAAATAAAAAACAAGCAGATTTATAAACTATACAGAGGTTTACCACTCAGTCAAGTGGCATTGTGGGTAATATAGGTAACTCTGAGTCCATAATTGGGCAACATGTTTGCCCAACATCACATTTGATCCACATAGCATTATTCTCTCTCTCTCTCTCTCTCTGTCTCGTCTGTCTGTCTGTCTGTCTGTCTGTCTGTCCCTCTCTCTCTCTCTCTCTCTCTCTCTCTCTCCCTCTCTCTCTCTCTCTCTCTCTGTCTGTCTGTCTGTCTGTCTCTCTCTCTCTCTTCTCGCTCTCTTTCACTCACTTATTTGCTGAATGTCCTAATCCTGTCCGGGTTGTGGTGAGGCTAGATCTCAGGCAACACTGGGTGAAAATAAGGTAGATTCCGGACAGCTCACCTGACCATCACAAGGTCTCGGGGTCGCAGCCCACACACAACCATTCACAGGAGATAAGGCATCACAAGAACACACACCATCAGTATTTATAATAAATCCTCTTCAGATCATGTGCATTATAAATTTTGATCATTAGGTCAGTCTGGTTTCCTTTATCATCTCTGATGTCCTCCATCGCATTCAGTGACGTCTGTCGCCGAACATCTGCCAACTCTGGCCACACATTCACACTCACATGCACACTTAGGGGCAATTTGGAACAGCCAGTAAACCTCAAATGCATGTGTTTGGACTGCAGGAGGAAAGCGGACTACCCGGAGGAAAAACCCTTTCAAACACAGGGAGGAAGAGCAGAAACGGACTCAGAACAGAACCTCTTTGTTGTGAGACGCACATTCCACCACCGGGCCACACATGTGCGTCCCATTTGCATTTTTGATAAAATTGCCTTTTTTTCCACTTTTAAAGCAAATTATTTTGCTAATAAAGCTTACAGCAATTT
Source organism: Plotosus lineatus (assembly GCA_024760905.1). Classification (NCBI taxonomy): domain Eukaryota; kingdom Metazoa; phylum Chordata; class Actinopteri; order Siluriformes; family Plotosidae; genus Plotosus; species Plotosus lineatus. The sequence goes on along the minus strand of CM045751.1, from coordinate 3,854,990 downwards.
TTGTCATGGTAAAAAAAACACTCTCCAAAAAAAAAAAAAAGCACATGAAAAGTCACATGAATGATCACAGTGAAGTCAATCCTTGATGATCATTAACGTTCTCAGGTCACATCACCTCTGGGCATTTGCACATCTTCTTTTCCTTTCGGCTGTTCCCTTCAGGGGCCACCACAACGAATCCTCTGCCTCCATCTCACCCCATCCTCTGCATCTTCTACTCTTATTACTCCAACTACCTTCATGTCCTCCTTCACCACATCCATGAATCATCTCTTTGGTCTTCCTCTGGGCCTTCTGCCTGGTAGTTCCAACCTCAGCATCCTACTACCAATATACTCACTATCCCTCCTCTGTACATGTCCAAACCATCTCAATCTAGCCTCTCTGACTTTGTCTCCAAAACATCTTACATGTGCTGTCCCTCTAATGTGCTCATTCCTGATCCTATCCATCCTCGTTACTCCCAAAGAGAACCTCAGCATTTTCATCTCTTCTACCTGCAGCTCTGCCTCCTGTCTTTTCCCCAGGGCCACTGTCTCTAAACCATACAACATCGCTGGCCTCATCACCATCTTGTACACTTTTCCTTTCATTCTTTCCAATACCTTCCTATCACACATCACACCGGACACTTTTCTCCAACCATTCCAACCTGCCTGCACGCGCTTCCTCACCTCTTTTCCACTCTCTCTCCATTGCTCTGGACTGTTGAGCCTAAGTACTTAAAATCCTCCATCTTCTTTATCTCTGCTCCCTGTAACCTCACCGTTCCTCTTGGGTCCTTGTCATTCACACACATATATTCTGTATTACTGTGGCTAACCTTCATGCCTCTCCTTCCCAGGGCATACCTCCACCTCTCTAGATTTTCCTGTACTTAGTTTCTACTCTCACTGCAGATCACAATGTCATCTGCAAACATCATAGTCCATGGAGATTCTTGTCTAACCTCGTCTGTCAGCCTGTCCATCACCATAGCAAACAAGAAGGGGCTCAGATCTGACCCTTGATGCAGTCCCACCTCCACCTTGAACTCTTCTGTCACACCGACAGCACACCTCACCACTGTCTTACATCTCTCATACATGTCCTACACCCCTCTAACATACTTACTTACTCTAACATACCCTATCCTTTCCCATAACTTCATCGTATGGCTCATCAACTTTATTTCTCTGTAATTGCCACAACTCTGCATGTATCCCTTGTTCTTAAAAATGGGCACAAGCACACTTCTCCTCCATTCCTCCGACATTCTCTTACTCTCTAAGACCTTGTTAAATGTTTTTGTCAGAAAATCTACTGCTACCTCTCCTAGACACTTCCATACCTCCACCGGTATGTCATTAGGACCAACTGCCTTTCCACTCTTCATCATCTTCAATGCCCTCCTCACTTCACCCTGACTCATCGTTGCTACTTCCTGGTCCTCAACAGTCACCTCTTCTACTCTTTTTCTCTCTCTCATTTTCCTCATTCATCAGCTCTTCAAAGTACTCTTTCCATCTTCCCAGCACACTTCTGTCATCAGTCAATACATTTCCCATCACGCCTTCACTTTCTAACTTGAGACTCATCACTCTGTCTGACACTTTTCCCTTCTAGAACATTCCTGACCAACCCCTCCTTCAAGATGACTCCTACTCCATTTCTCTTCCCATCCACACCATGAAAAAACAGCTTAAACCTGCTCCTAAGCTTCTCGTCTTGCCACCTTTTCACCTGGTCTCCTGGACACACAGTATGTCCACCTTCCTCCTCTGCATCATGTTAGCCAGCTCTCGACCTTTTCCTACCTTAGTTCCAACATTCAAAGTCCCTACTTTCAGTCCTAGACTCGTGCCTTTCCTCTTCTCTCTCTGCCTACGGAGAACGCCTCCCGCCTCTCCTTCTTCGACCAACAGTAGTCCAATTTCCACCAGCACCCTGTTGGTTGACAGCACTGATGGCGGTCGTTGTTAACCCGGGCCCCGATCAATCCCGTATGAAATTTGTCTTGACGGTTCGCATTCTGTATTTTGGCAAAAGTTTTACGCCAGATGCCCTTCCTGTCGCAACCCTTTACATTTATCCGGGCTTGGGACCAGCGTGAGGACGGAAACTTGTTTGTGCCCATCCTCACGGCTGCATTCATTTGATCATATACACTGTATATATAAATATATTTGTATGAGCGATGTAAAGTTCAGCACATTTGTATCTCATTAAGAAGGTTCTGGGTTTGAATCCCAGCCTTGGGCAGTTCTGTCAATAGGTTGCATGTTCTCCACATGTAGTGTTCCGGTTTCCTCCCACAAACCAAAAACATATCAAATTAGGGCAATTGGTTGTTTCCAACTGGGCACAGGACGGGCAGTACGGTGGCATAGTGGTTGGCATCTCCGCCGCTCGGCATGATGGGTGCTTGCCATTGTTTCCTCCAAGTGTTTGTGTGTGTGTGTGTGTGAAAATAATCAGTCCTTTGCGTGCGGTACAGCGTGTTAGCTATTATTCTGTGTTTTATTTATGAAAATATAAGTATGAAAAGGAAGAAAAATGAATCATACATGTCTCGCGTATTTGCTGTTTTTTAAAATGTCTATTATCAGAACAAGGACTCATGGGATTTTTTTTTTTCGAGATGCTTAACTACAGCATCCTTGAAAGCCAACTAAGCTTATACAAGCCAAAGGTTTAAATAAAAGAAATTCCTTTGTAAACAAACTCCCTTTAAAATAAGAGAGTCGAGTTAAAAATAAAAGAAAACCGTGTTAAATAACAGAATTAATTTTGAAATAAAAAGCCCTTCAGGATGCCCTTCGTGGTTGTTGTACTTAATGGACAGTCTGTGAGAAACCTTTCGTTTGATTCAGTCTGGAATTTTTAATTCAGCGCACACTCTTTTCTATTTCATCTCTTTTGTGATCGTTTTTTTTTAATTATTATTATTTGATTGATTCTTTGCAGATGGATTAGAACTTTAACAAAAGCTTAACATATTTTCTCTGATTAATAACTGTCACCTTACTTTAACTGACAGATATTTCATTTTTTTTAAATAAGAAAAACTGCTTTTATGACACTGAAGTACAGTATATAAATTGTTCAAATATCTGTGAGAATGAGCTGCTCGCTCTTTTCAACCTCACACTTCGATGAAGAAGGAAAACCATCACTTTTTTTTCATTTTAATTTGTTCAAATATTTCCTTTTAGACTGACACAGGAGGCCATTGTCCTTCAAACACACACACACACACACACACACACACACACACACACACACACACACACACATACGAACACACACACATATACACACATATACAAACACACACACACACACACACACACACACACACACACACACACACACACACACACACACACACACACACACACACACACACACACACACACACACACAGTTATTAAATCAATATGGATGCAGCTCAGGGTTGATTGAAAGTACAGAAATAAATGCAGCCTGTATTGTATCCTGACGGTTTTTAAATTAAACAGGAACAGCACATTGAAAAGTTTTTGAACTGTGAACTAATTCAGACAGTCACACTGGAGTGAACTGCTGCTGTTAACATTGCACTTTTTAAATTTAATTTAGTTTTTTTGCGTGTTTATAAACAGTGACCACAAAAATTCTCCCACATTTTAAAATTAAACATGAAAAAAAAAAAAAATCCTGAAGATATTCACGTTATTATTCGCACACATGAAACTTCAGGGTGATGACACGAGAGATGTGATAGAAAAGTGACTGACATGAATGGCGGTTTGCGGCTGACGTCTTTCCTGGTCCAGTCCAGATGTGTTCGATTTATGCCACGACACCGGCGGCATCGCATTTTGGTCGCCAGGTTTGTGCAGTCATCTCTGAAAATGTCTGCGGTGGAGGTTCATCTAAACAAACCATTGCTGACTTAGAGGAGCTGCATAGCCGTCAGCGTGTTTCCGCCCTACGATGGCCTGGTGAGCCGTCCAGGGTGTAGCTCGCCCTCGCCCCGAGTCGGCTGAGATGGGCACCGGCCTCCACGCAACCTTAAGTAGGAGTAACCGGTTCAGAAAATGGATGAATGAATGAAAAGGGACAAGTTGGAAACTTTCACATGGAAAGCTTGAGACTCGCTGGCGCCCAGCATATTCCGTGTGTTTTCTCATCAACACTAATAACGCTGAATAAAACGCGAATAGTTTGAGAACAAAAAGAGAACAAAACACGACAGAGTTACGACATTCAAGAACATTCGTTTTTTCCCAAATTTCCGCAAACCAACTGCTAATTATTTACAAAACGGTCCCAAATCAGCCGCAAGTTGTTGCGCGACTTTCTTGCGACTTGGGCATAAGATACATGTCCAACTACCGTGAATGGTTTTGGACTGTGGGAGGAAACCAGAGATTGGTCTGAAATCAGGGACTGGCGGCCCCTCGAGCTCGTTAAGATTTTACGAAGTTAAATTTGCATGGGCGCGAAACACGTCAGACCGCATGCCGTAGTCTCCATCAGTCGTTGTCTTCATTCGACAGAGCTTGAGCCCCATTCTCTCCACTTCTGGGTACAAATAACGAGAGAACTGCGGTCAGGCGTTTACGGTCATAACATAATCCATTAATCAGTCAACATTAATAATACATTTGCATAGTGGTGAGCACTTCTGCCTCACAACAACAAAGTTCTGGGTTCGAGTCCCGTACTCAGAGAGGATGTTTCTCTGGAGAGTTTGCATGTCCTCCTCATGATGGCGTGGGTTTCCTCCTGGGTACTCCAGGCTCCTCCGACAGTTCAAAAACATCGATATCAATTTAAAGGCTGTTCAAAATTGCCCCTCAGTGTGAATGTGAGAGTGAATGGTTGTGTGTGTTGCCTTGCAAAGGACAAGCGAGTTGTTCAGGATGTACTCCAGCTTCATCCAGTGTCGGCTGAGATAGACTTGAGCCTCCCATGACCCTAAGAGTAGTTGAGTGACCTTGAGGGATGAATAAGCCCTAGTACTGTTTAGAAAATTGTCTGATTTATTCCACATTGGGAAAGTGTGTGTGTGTGTGTGTGTGTGTGTGTGTGTGTGTGTGTGTGTGTGTGTGTGTGTGTGTGTGTTGCAGTCAGAGGACAGTGCATCTTCTCATAGCAGCTGTCCATGAAGTAAGAGGACACCAGGAGCTCCACAATGAGCCACTGCATCAATCTCCGACAGCCTGACAGCCGCTATGTCCACCTGTCCCATTTACACGGCCAAGTCTCAGCCAGCGACGCCACTACGTGTGTGACGGCTGGTGACGTTTTCACCAGTGTTTTTCTAACCATGAACATAAGTGGGTGTTGTTTCATTTCCATCACGGGCATCTGTCATGCCAGTCTCATTCTGGTTGGCTGTCTGGTGACATAACCTGTAAGTGAACCCACCGATCCTCTTGTATCTCATCCTTCACTTGGTAGGCCCCACAGCTTTCTTCCAGTGTACTGCAGCTGTTTGTTTATTACATACAGGTGACTGTAAAGCACATCGGGTTACAGGACCTGTTTTCCTTCATAATGCATGCTGAGGATAGTTATTATCATTATTACCGCGCATTCAAACGCCTGAGTGAATTGAAACGCTTCTTCATTGTGCCCTCACATCAACGGCACGCCAACGTGGTGTTATCCGTCTTCCGTAGCACTTCATCCTGTACATAGGTGTCGCAGTGAGAAAAAGACAGAATCCAGAAGAAACTCTGGTTCGCATGTTGAAAGCATTTGAAATTCAAACCTACCGTTTCAGGAACGAAAGCTCCAGTCTCGCCGCAACGTTACTTGGATAAAGTAGGTTGGCAGATGGGGGAGGGACTGAGAGAGTGATTATAAAATTTGTAGCACGATGGCGTAGTGGTTAGCACTTCCACCTCACAGCAAGAAGGTGCTTGGTTTTGAGACCTGGGGTCAGTGAGGGCGAATTCTCTGTGTGGAGTTTGCATGTTCTCACCGTGCTTGCATGAGTTTCCTCCAGCTAATCTGGTTTCCTCCCACAGTCCAAAGACATGCACATTGTGCTAATCAGCTGTTTCAAATTGCTCCTCGATATAAATGTGAATGTGGAGGTGTGTGTGTGTGTGTGTGTGTGTGTGTGTGTTTGCCTTGAGATGATCTGGCATGTTGTTCAGGGTATACTCCGCTTTTGCCCGGTGGTGTCTGAGGCGCCAGGCTCCCTTTGACCCTAATAATGTGAAGAGGTTTGGGAAATGAGTAAATGAGTGTGATTATATAATCAAAATAAAAAGAATTTGTTTGTTAATGCATAATACGATCATTTTAATTGAGTGCATGCCATCCCTCAGGGGTCGCTCTTTGTGTCTGTTGAGGTACACGTGCTACTTCTGAGATAAAAGTGATTCTTGATCAGTCTGCTTTCTGAATCCTGCGATCCCTCCTGATGTGCTATCACTGGTTGCCGTTCTCAGGTTAAAAGTTCCTCACTCCTTGATGATCAACCATTTGGACCTAAATATACATTCAGAAGCTGTGAAAATAACTTTCTTCTGCTGGGGATATAAATCAATTTACTGGAATTATTTAGGACTACAGTTCATATTACAGTTATAAAATAACCATCTAAACTTCATGATAAACTATCATAAAGTTTCTGTTACATGGTATCAGTACGATTCTTTTGCCATTACGTTCTTCGGACCTGTTGTTCCTCTGCGACGCTGAGCTCAAACAAACAACGTCAAGTTGACAGATAATGTTATGAGGGACCAATCAGAGTCCGGAGCTACAGGATGGTAGTCCAATCAGAGCGGAATGGACACTTTATAAGCCAGTGCGGTGCTGGTCGACGGGTCCGAGGTCTTTTCTTGGAACAACTTCCTTTATGTGATTGATTGCCTCTTGCTCATTAGAAATGTGTCGGGTTTATTGAGAGGTGTTGAAATTCTTTATAAGATTTTTTTAAAGTTAACATTGTCGCAAAACAGCGTTACACAGTAAAAGTAGGGGCTTACAAAGTATAAAAGAATACTGTATAAACATTTCCTACAACCCCACATCCATAATGAGCGTCGCCTATGGCGACGGTGGCAAGGAAAAAGTCCCTCAGAAGATACGAGGACAAAACCTTGAGAGGAACCAAAAGGGAAACCCATCCTCATTTGGATGGAACCATAAAAGGACAAACCATACAGATGAGAAACTCATCACAGTCCAAAATGTAGTCCGGTTGGTTAAACAACTGTAAGTCTGAAATAATTGTGGGGAACAGAGTTAATATCACCAGCAGTGAAAAGTCAGATTATCAGTCTGTTCCTGCACATCTGGGTCCATTTAGAGCTTCATCAGCAGGATGGAGGGGCTTCCAAGATGAGAACTCCAGCCAGCATCAGCACAGCAAGACAGACCACAGGACGCAGACGGATCAGGATCACCAGCATTCCAGAAGAAGCATGTGTACCTCAACAAAAACAGAGAGAGAGCGAGAGAGAGAGAGAGAGAGAGAGAGAGAGAGAGAGGTTATTCGGTAA
>CM045751.1:3817500-3840000 GCA_024760905.1 Plotosus lineatus | reverse complement strand
TAATAAACATCCACAGGTTTCTTTCTTTCATTTTTCCTCCTTTCTTTTTATTTTCTTTCTTTCTCCTTCATTTCTCTTTCTTCATTTCTTTCATTCTTAATCTTTGTTTCTTTTCCCTTCTTTTTTTCAATTTCTTTCCTCTCTCTCTCTCTCTCTCTCTCTCTCTCTCTCTCTCTCTCTCACTCTGTCTCTCTGTCTGTCTGTCTCTCTCACTCTCTCTCTCACGGTCTCTCTCTCTCTCTCTCACTCTCTCTCTCTCTCACACACACTCTGTCTCACTCTCGCTCTCTCTCTCTCACTGTCTCTCTCTCCCTCCCTTTCTCACTCTGTCTCTCTCTCTCTGTCTCTCTCACTGTCTTTCTATCTCTTTTTCTCTCTCTCTCTCACTGTATCTCTCTCCATCTCTGTCTGTCTCTCTCTCTCTCTCTCTCTCTCTCTCACTCACTCTCTCTATCTTTCTCTCACTCTCTCTCTCTCTCTCTCTCTCTCTTTCACTCTCGCTATCTTTCTCTCTCTCACTCTCTCTATCTTTCTCTCACTCTCTCTCTCACTCTCTCTATCTTTCTCTCACTCTCTCTCTCACTCTCTCTCTCTCTCTCTCTCTCTCTCTCTCTCTCTCTCCCTCTCCCTCTCTCTCTCTCTGTCTCTCTCCCTTTCTCACTCTGTCTCTCTCTCTCTGTCTCTCTCACTGTCTTTCTATCTCTTTTTCTCTCTCTCTCACTGTATCTCTCTCCATCTCTGTCTGTCTCTCTCTCTCTCTCTCTCTCTCTCTCTCTCTATCTCTCTCTCTCTTCTCTCTCTCCCTCTCTCTCTCTCTCTCACTCTCTCTCTCACTCTATCTCTCTCTCTCTTTCTCTCTCTCCCTCTCCCTCTCTCTCTCTCTCCCTCTCGCTCTCTGTCTCTCTCTCTCTCTCTCTCTCTCTCTCTGTCTCTCTCTCTCTCTCTCTCTCTCTCACTCCTCTCTCTATCTTTCTCTCACTCTCTCTCTCTCACTCTATCTCTCTCTCTCTTTCTCTCTCTCCCTCTCCCTCTCTCTCTCTCCCTCTCCCTCTCGCTCTCTCTGTCTCTCTCTCTCTCTCTCTCTCTCTCTCTCTCTCTCTCTCTCTGTCTCTCTCTCAGTCTCTATCTGTTTCTCTTTGTTTCTTTTTATTTTCTATCTTTTCCTTTCCCTTGTTTCCCTGATTCTGTCTTTTTTCTTCCCTTTTCCCCATTTTGCTTATTCAACTTCATGTTGGTTCTTTCTCTCTTTCATTCATTCCTTCTTTATTTTTATTTCATTCTTTCTTTTCAAGTTCTTTCTTCATGTCCTCTTCATTTCTCTCTTACTTGTTTCCTTTGTTCTTTTTAAATTTCTATCCTTTTGCTCCTGTCTTCCTCTTTTTTCCTTTCCACCCTCTTTCTTTTTAAACACAATTCTTCTTCTTGATTCTTTTTACATAATTTTTAAAACAGACATCAACCTCTTTCTTTCTTTGTACGTTTTTCTTTCATTCATTCTTCTTTCTTTCTTTCTGTCCAATTCCACAATTGATATTTGATAATTTTATAATGTTCGGGTCCCTCTGCTGTCCCTCTGCTGTCCCTCGGGTTCTTCGGAGTAAAGCCGGAGAGTAACGTTAGGAATCCGAAGGAAACGACCTCTGACCTCTTCTCTTTTCTTTCGAGCATGTTCAGCTCCACTCGACGTGTCGGGAACACGCCGAACGATGAAACACGACACCGACGTTTCAGAGTTTTAACGCCTTTAAACTACAACTGTGACGGGACGCTTGGTGTTCATCACATACCCCCCACGCAGCTGTTTATCCGTCCAGGGCGAGAAACATGCACATGTTCATGTATACACGCATTCCGCACGAAATTTACACATCTTATTCATTCGGTTTCCGAACCGCTTAATCCTAATTACGGTCGCGGGGAGGCTGGCACCCATCTCAGCGAACTCAGATGGATTCGTAGTGTTTACCAAGAAAGCTCTGGGTTCGAGTCTCGGGTTTGGTGGAGTTTGCATGTTCTCCCTGTGCTTGCATGGGTTTCCTCCACGTACTCTGTTTTCCTCTCACAGTCCAAAGTCGTATCCATTTAGACGAACTGGATATTCTTGATCGCTTCTGGCTGTGACTGTGAACCGTTGTTTGTGTGTCGGCACTGTTAGGGTCTGGCAAGCTGTTCAGGTGTCAGGTTGTGCCGGGCCTTCGCTCAGTGTTGGTTTAGATAGGCTCCCCGTGACCGTAGTAGGATGAAGCGGTTTGGCGCATGTTTTGCTTTATTCGTCATAAAAATGGAACTTTTTTTTTAAACCTCAGCAGCTTTAGTTATCATGAACAGGTCTATAAAATCAAACCCAGAGCCATTATTTCAGAACTGACGATAAACAGCGAAGGTCTGATGCATCAGCTGAAGCCGCTTTATGATTAAGGTGACTCGGAACCATCTGCGTGCAATAAAACAATAACGCGCGTGTGCAGTGGCCTGTGTGTCCCGAACGCAGCTGTCGATTCAGGACACGCCGCGTCTCAGTGACGGGAATGAACAGCTCCGAGCTTCGCGGTAGGCAGGCCTGTGTGCTAGAGGTTTAACAAACTCTAATGGCGGAGGATCAGCACCATTCCTCAGGATTTCGACGGCCTCAGCGGCAGGCCGCCCTGAAAAACAATCCGCCTCACCACCAATAGCGAGACATCTTTAGGATTCTTTAAATGTTGAAAAATTAAGTTTAGGACAACTGGCGCTCGGTCTGTGTTCTCGTCACAAATCCACTCCGCGGCTACTGATAGTGACTCGTGTGTGTGCAAAATACTAGTGGTGATGTCGTGAGAACAGTCAACCATGTGACACTTGGATGCGGAGAGGTTGAGTGCTGTTCAAAGATGTTTCACACTTCAGACAGTTAGCGATGTTCACATTCCGACAATCACCGTCGCGAGACTGACACAAAAGCTACACTCGTCGACTCTCGGACAGCGGCGAGACACAAACCAGGCATCCACTTGTGCACTGAAGGGCTTCAGGGCGATGAAAAGCGAGTGCTTTTGCTGAATGCTGAATTTGAAGTCATAGGGGCGGATCTGTAAGCACGAGGAGGAGCGGTCCGTTCACATGAAGCTTTGCCGACCTGGAACCGAACCGGACACTTTGAATGCTAGACACTCCTTCAATGTACCGGTCTCTCGAACGTCATCACCGTTCGAGCCGCGGTACTGCCGGGAAGGGTCGCTGGCCTTAATTAGCTCCAATTGGAATGTGGATTCGTGCCTGGAGACGTGTGGCGGCAACGTCTGTTCGTGACGGTGCACAGATAATGAATTTGTTCACCGGGCCGAGTGAAAACAGTTTCCTCTGCCGTTCTCTGTGCACGTGCTTACAATTACATCGTGACTTTGGGAAGCGTGATTAAATGAGACGCTTAAAGCATATGCAGCGGCGTGAATTCTACAGAGGGACGGAAAGCTGGCGGCTCCGACGTGCCATTACACAATATTGGAGTCGTGTGTTTCAACATTACAGTGAAATCAGTCTCAGTGAAATCTGCACAGGGCGACGTGCTTACTGAGGTCTGATGTGGTATATAGAAGCTTTTAAATACACAATGTGTGAGAATTTTCATTCTATAGTATTATTTCAATTTTAAAAAGTAAGTATTTCTATAATAATAATAATAATAATAATAATAATAATAAATAGTAATGGGGCCGTGGTGGCCTGGTGATGAGGTGCTGGATTACCGATCCCAAGGTAGTGGGTTCAAGCCCTACTGTCAACTGTTGTCAATGCTGTCCCCTCCAGTTACCACACACAAGGTGAGAAGCTCGGTCATTTGGGAGGAGCTCGGAGTAGACCCGCTGCACCTCTGTGCTTCGAGGAGCCCGTTTAAGTGGCTCAGGAATCTGATTAAAATGACTCCCGAATGCCAATTGTATGCCTGGTGTTTTAGGCATGTCCAAGCAGAAGGAGATCCTGGGGTCAACCCAGAACATGCTGGAGGACTTATATTTCTTGGCTTGTCTGGGAATGCCCAAGTGTCCCTCCAGGAGAACTGTAGGAGGTGGCTGGGGAGAGGGATGTCTGGACCTCACTGCTTAGGCTGCTGCCCCTTGTGACCCGACCCTAAATCAAGCGGAAGAAAAAAAAGATAATGATGATAATAATAATCATCATCATCATAAAAATAGCCCTGTGTTGGTCTGGCACGCTGTGTGGGGTGTACTCTGCCAGAGTTGTCAGCCTCCCATGTCCCTAATTAGGATTAAACAGTTCAGAAAATGTATAATAATAATAATAATAATAATAATAATAATAATAATAATAATAATAATTATTATTATTATTATTATTATTATTATTATTATTATTATTATTATCCTGGCAGGTCTGTGTTTGAGTGCCACTCAACATCCAACTGATCCAGAATACAGCTGCACAGCTTGTTTTCAAACATCAAGTTCTTGTACACCAATCCTCTCCTACAGTCTTTCCACTGGCTTCCTGTAGCTGCTCGCATGAGATTCAACATACTGATGTTGTCCGACGAAGCAACAACAACAACAAAAAATACTCCTGCATCATCCTACCTCAAAGTCCTTACCACACCCTAGATTGCACTGCTTTCTCTCCAATCTTCTACTACTGCTAGATTGGTCCCGCCTACAAAGACAAGGGAAGCATGCTTCTGTTCTGGCACCGTTTTTGCAGGCACTTGGATTAGCGCGCGCACACACACACACACACACACACACACACACACACACACACACACACACACACACTGTTCTATGGCCTAGTGAACCAGAATAAGAATGTATTCATCAATAATGTTATTAAAGTACTTTTGTAAGTCACTTTGGCTAAGAGTGCCTGCTAAATGCTGTAAGTGTAAACATAAATCTAATTCCCTAAACCCTTTATTTTATTTTATTTTATTTTATAAATTCTGATTATGATTTCCCCCCTAATTTCTTCCAGATCACCCAACATTCTCCCAGCACGCATGAAGCCAGCAAACCACAGGGCTGCATAACATACTCAAAGCAAAACCGCTGTCCACCCTGTTCAACATACCTGAGCTCCGAAACGCTTCTTATTGCCTAGTAACTCTGAGATTGACAGGTGGAGAGAGTATATCATTCCTCCTACCCAGACAGCACTGCCAATTTTGCTCCCCAGATGGAGACTGTCACAATTTTTTTGCATTATTGGGATTGAAGCTTGTGATCTTTGATCTTCAGGTAAACACTTTTTTTGTGACACATTGCTTTATTTGTTGTCTGATGTAATACCAAATTCCTGTACAGTACAGTAACTCCTCTCAGCACCAATCATACTTTAACACTGATCGAAACAATAGTATGTTATTGCTGTGATAGATTGGCTTCCCATGCAGGGTAAATTCTCTCACCTTGCAGCTTTGGATCCACCACAACCTGAGCAGGACAACACTGACCGCAGATAAATGAATGAGCGAACTCAGTGATTGGTGAGAACAATGTTATGTTACCGAAATGTTACCTAACCTATGTTAGGTTTTAAATATTCAGTGGTACCTTGAGTTGCGAATGTCTTTTATAATGAATTTTCCATGATACGAACTGAGATCCCACCAAAAATCTGCCCCATCCAATGAGCTAAATTTTGATTTACGAGCTCTGCTGGGGAAATGGCATTTCTGAGCAGATTAGCCTCGTTTTGTTCTGCGTGTATTTCTCTGCGCTCTGAGAATGCCTTGTGCAGTGCTTCTCAATTATTTTCTGTGAGTTTTTCTAAAAGTTTTTAGGAAGAAAAACACACATTGCATCTCATTGCAGCTGCATCTCCATAATACCCATAATGCTTTTCGTGTAAAGGACAGAGTTACTGTTGTTTCGTGAGTTTTTTGAGTGTGCTCATTGCAACTTTATTTTTTGGCTCAGGATTTTAACCTTGCACAAACATTTGTAAGATTATACCTCTGCTAAGAAGACTTGGTCAACGCACACACACACACACACACACACACACACACACACACACACACACACACACACACACACACACACACACGCATGCACTCGCACGTGTGTGATTCTGGGTGGAGGGAAAAGAAGAAGCGAGCTCGTGGCATGCGGTGAAGTGATATCGGAAAGGAATATGGCCAAACATGTCTACCATTGGTATGATATTGAAGCGGAAGGAGGCCTTAAAAGGTATACTTTTATAATTTTTAAAGGGTTTAGGGGGTAGTATTGGGAGCCTTGGAATTAATCACACGTTTTACATGTAAAATGCGGTTCAACTTACGATAAATCCAGGTTACGAAACCACCTCTGGAACGGATTAATTTCGTAAGGTAAGGTACCACTGCATATGTGTTTGTGTCCGGATATATGAGTTTGGGAGGGGGTTAGAACAAATTCACTGGTTTTCTCTTATTTCCGATCGGAATAATTGTTCTATTTAATGCACATTTTGACTTACAAGCTCGCCCTGGGAACGGATTAAATTCGTAAGTCAAGATACCAATCTCTGTCATGTATCACGATCACGCTGTATTTCACACGTACATGTGTTATAACTCATTGTAACTCAGTTGTTCACTAGATTGTAAAATTTAAAATAAAAGTAGGAGTGTCTGCTCTGTATCTAGTGACCTGCAAATTAATTTCTTGACTTTTTATTTTTCTCTGAACCCTGAGGTAAAAAAGATCGCAACTCCATTAGGAAAGAAAAGCTCTACTCATGAACCACTGCGTGTCCTTCTGCACACTATTCAAAAAGAGATATTAATCTCCAGCTGTCTGGTCACTTCAACCCAAATTTAAGGCGGAGAAAAGATATGGGAGCGTAAACCCCTTCGAGCTAAAGCGTGGAAAGCAGAACGCAGCGTCTGGGATCATGCGCTGGAATTTTGCACCCTGCCAGTTGAGGCGACCACACTACACTGAAGGAGACTTTTATCACAGAACTCACCTGATACGACGATCAAAGCTTTCTGGATTGGCTCACCGATCTCTTCATCTCGACGGAACCATCCCGCAGAGAAAAAAATCACGCGAATGTACAGTACGAGACCACATCCCACTGAGAACATGATCAGCCAGGCCAGGCTCACGACTCTGGACCACAAGATGAATAAGAGGTCGGAGCTCGATATGATCATTCAGGTACACGCTCCGTTCTGAATCATCGCCGCCGGAACGGGCATCTTCCACCCGCCGTCCTTCCAGACTGAATCTGTCCAAATTTATATCTTTTGAACCCTGGAAGTAGAAAAATTCAATAGTGTCCTCTGGATCAGGAAAGATATTTGCAGATTTTCAACATATGGTCATCTTGGACTCCAACTCCTGATTCACAAGCTCACTTGATTACTGACTGCACGCATCTGGATTTGATGATCCACTTTGTATAAGCACAGCCACTGCACAATATGGTACCACCCAGCCATGCCTGTAGTAGGTTCTAGGAGTCTGCATGCAGGTAAGGACATGATTTGGATGTGCTCCATGCCCATTTTACCCCTCCACTGTCCGGTAATGTTGTTTGATCAGAGATTTTTATAGCATGAGCCAAGCCAACGAACAAAAACATACATTACATTTGGTTCCTGTTACTGAATCTTACAAACGTATGATTCCCATCAATGCATTTCTTCTTCTTCTCCACTGTAGTGTACCGTGGAGTGATACCGCCACATGCTACACACTGCGTGAATCTGTTCGGTACAGTACGACTCAAGAATGAAATCAAGAAAGTAACGCTAAATGACGCTAAATAAAATAAATAAGGAAGCATGATGTGCTCAATCTCATCAAAGAATCAAAGAAAGAAAGGTGCTAATAAATAAGTAAGGAGGAGACACCATCTGGAGATCGCAAACTCGCAAGAATCCAGGTTGATGCTGCAGTAATCCGTGATCGGAAGTCCGTGGGAGCTGATTGGCTGAGCGCTTGTGGGGGGGAGGGGGTTTGAAGGAGGAAAAGGATGGCATGTGCTCACTTCCTTGTTACTCACAGTGATCACCAGTCAATCCATAGGCGTTTATGAGCTCATTCGAACGAGGGGGCGGATAGCGCATTCCCTCTGAGTGTGTTAGGCCACTCCCAAATATGCATGCGCGGCACTCCGTGACACGCAATGCTATAACCGCCCGCCTCTTTTCAAACTGCTGCGCATGCTGCGCAGCAGTTTGAAAAGAGGCGGGCGGTTATAGCGTTACGTGCCACAGAGTGGGCGTGTGCACGCTCATGCCCTGACCTGGTTGGTGCTGCTTGTACATGAGACGAGGCAAGACAAGGACTTGGCAAAGGGAATTGGATACAAGTAAAATTAAGAAAGACTTAGATTTACCAATCATTTTATATACAGCAAGTTAGGGTTAAGGGCCTTGCTCAAGGGCCCAACAAGATGAATTACAATCACACGTGCAGGTGATGTAACTTTAATCATATCATGTCATGTCCGTATACAGGTGTACCTCACCCAACATCGCTAATTGGTTCCAGGTTGAGACGGCCAAAGTCGAAAAACGACTTAAATCGAATTAGCTTGTTTCTAGGCTAGCCTAGGCGAGGCTACTTCAAATTTACTTGTCGAGGCGAAACCGAAAATAGCCACTCCGAGTTCTGTACTTTATTCATGAATGCAGTTTTCAATAATGTACGGTTAATAAGAATGTATTTTAAGCTTGAGTGAGAACGAGCGTAGCCGATAAACAGACGTATACCGTGGATAAAACAATCAATTCAAAACAATAGCGGTTTCGCGGGACGCCTAACGGTAGATATTGGAACTAATATACGTATTTCAATAAGATTTTATCTGCTTTAATTGTTATGTATTGTACAATAACATGATTTTACATGTTTTTATTTATTGTTCAGTAACATGATTTCATGTGATTTTAATGGTTTTCTAGTGATATTATGATTCCAGTGTTTGTAGCGGACAGACGTAAAATTGATTATAATGGCGAAAACTTTATTTTTCCCCCAGTGCAGCTAACTGGGTTATCAAAGGCCGGTCGTGTCTCTCACTGTCTATGGTGAGAGGTTCATGTAAAAGAACCATTGCTGACCTTCGACAAGATTAGCTGCATAACCGTCAGCGTGTTTCTAATCGGGAGGCGGAGTCCCCTGAGGCAGTTCGTTCACAGCAACGTTCTGGCAACTCCTGCAGTGGCACCGGAACCCGGTCGTATCGGCTTCTGCCTTTCCATTGGATCCTTCCGGTGGTCCTGAGAGGGGGAGGGGGAGGGGGGTTGCTGCTTGGGTAACCGCCTGTCCTCCTTCCTACCCAGGTTCTGCACACTGGAGAATATCACCAGCCGGGATACCAGCCACAGTGCAGCTCCATAGTCCTTTGAGACTGACAGAGGCTGACTGACCTGCTAAACTTTATTAAAAAAAATTTTTTTTTTTTAATTTTCCCATAAATTTTTTTGAAAACCGACGTATAATCGAGAACGACGGAACTCGAAACGACTTAGGCCGAGGTATACCTGTATATATTCTGTATGTCTGTATACATTCTAAAAGCGCCATAAAAAAAAAAAAAAAAGATTCCGTTTAAACAGAGACCATCTACAGCAGTGCAGGAAATAAAATGTGAAGATGATACTGAGAAGAAAAAAGAAGCAGCTCATGATTTAGTGAAGCGTCGTGTTGTGTTTTCCGACAGCTCGAGACACTTTATTAATACAACAGGCTCATGATGGAGAGCTTTCCTGTTCACTGTTAAAAACATACACAGGGAAGGTCACTGTGAAACGCTGAATGTTGTACGGAAGCTTTTGAGAAAAGGAAAAAAAGAAACATCTGTTCAGATGCTTGAACGCTGATTTTCTGAAATATTAGGAATCGTGACAAAGATACAAACATCCTTCCTACACATTCCTGGGAAGAACAAAAACTAAGTCAGGTCTCAAATTGCAAAAAACATATTTTTTGGCGCTGATTTTCTCACTTCTTTACCTTTGGACTACACACAGGATTGTACAATGTTCAGAGGGTTTTTAATGAGATTTAAAAAAAAAAAAAAAAAAAAAAAAAAAAAAATTCCCCAACAATTGAGAGCTGTTGCAAAGAAAATAGTTTCTTCTACCTCATGAGTGGCCGCTTTTCATTCTCGCTAATTTTCTGATCTGTGATTGAGAGCTTATTACCTGCCGGGTCGTTATAGGCCTGTATTGGTTTGTTTGTTTATCTGCTTTGTTTGTGTGCTTTATAACGCTGGAGATGGCGTCTTTAACCCTGAGTACAGTGATCCCTCACTTTCCGTGGTTAATGGGGACCCTCCGTGAACGCTGAATTTCCACAAAGTCGGATCGCCCCCCCCCCCCACCCCCACCCCGACTGACGTATACGTGCATGTATATGTGTACTGTATATAATATCAATAAATACATATTCAACACCAAAATGCTTATAATAACAATTAAACATTCAAAAATAATGTGTAAGATGTAAATAAAATATAAATACACACACATATACAGACACGCGCGCGCACACACACATGCGCACATAAAAATGGAAGTCGCTTTGTTGGGGGGTTTTGCGTTGTTTTTTTTTTTTTTTAGTTTGTTTGTTTGTGGGTTTTTTGGGTTTTTTTTGCAGAATTTGCCTTGTTTTGTGGCATTTTCTTGAACTTTTCCCCTATTTTTCCTTAATTTCCTTATTTTTTATTTTTCGCTGAATATTTTTGAAGAACCCGCGATGCACTGAAGCCGCAAGAACTGAAGCGCGAAGTAGCGAGGGATCACTATATGATATGATACTAGTAACAAAACCAATACATTTTGGAGATTCATTAATTCATTTTCTAAGTCACTTAATCCTAATTCAGGGCCACGGGGAGGCTGACACCCATATCAGCTGAGTGAAAGGTAGACAGACCACTGCAGGGCCAACACACACACACACACACACACACACACACACACACACACACACACACACACACACACACACACACACACACAAAACCCGTTCACGCTCACACTCACACCTTGGAGTGATTTGGAAGAGATAATTAGCCGACTCTGCATTATTTTGTACTGAAGGAGGAAACCGGAGTAACCAGAGGAAACCCATGCAAGCAAGGGGAGAACATGCAAATATCACACAGAAATGGCCCGAGCCCAGGAATCGAGCCCAGGACCTTCTTGTTGTTCGGTGGAGGAGATGATCATGGAATCATGTTAAAAAAAAAAAAAATAAATTAAATAAAATTTTACAAATCCTGGAATCCTGAAAAAGGCCGATTCTTTAACATGTCACACAATGTTCAATGGATGTCCACTAAGGGGAGACATTTCATTACAACAAAGCCAAGTTATAATAACTTGCAGTCTTCTCCAGATTTTTCCTGCTAATCAATGCACTTTTCACCAAAATTCATTCGTTTCTAATGAAAGTACCTTTCACTCTTTGAGTGCCCTGATAGTTATTATTTGAATCTGGTGTGTGGCCCTTTCCCAACCCCCAAGAATATATGTGCAGTTTAACATGAAAATTAAATGAAATCTAATTTAAAAGTAAAAAAAAATTCCACACTGGTTTAAATGCAAAATTTCAGAATTTCTAAATAAATAATTTTTAAGCATTTAGAGCAGTGTGCACGCACTTCTGGATTTTTTATTCCTAGATTTTTAATATTAACAGTTGTGTCTTTAACAAAGTTCCACTCCAGACAGAACAAACAGACAGATGGTATAGATGCTTAACATAGATAAAGCAGATTAAGCACTGAACTCTCCTCAACAACAACAACAACAACAACAACAACAACAACAACAACAAAAATACTTTACAATATATTAATATATTCATATTCACCACTGGAACTTCTCATACACTGGTCAAATGGGCTGTGTTTACACGCAGAGGTGTACATTCCGAGTCCGAAATCTTTTGTCTCTGTCAAGGATGTGAACGTTTACCGTCGTTTACCGTTTACCACAAAATACGCAATTTGTTAACCATGGATTTTTACCAGAGGCGGGGCTTTGGGAAGGGAGGACTACATAAAATTTTAGTGATGACCTCGATCAAATTCTGCACACTGAATTTTTTTTAAGATTGTGAAATATCAGATGGAGGTTTGTGGCCCCGAGTGTCTGCTTGTCCATCTGGCCAGATCATATCACCCTGAGGTTAGAAAGCCAGTTTTGCTTTATTTATTTTTTTCTGCACACTTGCTCTTTCGGCCTTTTCATCTCCCGCCCATCAAGAGCGATAAAAACAGGTTCCCTCCCCCGTCTGTTACACTTTTGGATCCAGATGTTTACTTGCTGTGCACTGAAACCAATGGTTTTCAAACTTGCTATGATAAGTTTGTGTGTAAGTGACCTTGACCTACTTTTCAAGGTCACAGAGGCAAAAGCTGAAGCTGGGACGTTCTAACTCGTTCTGCTTGTCGGCAGATTATGAAATGGTCCTTTGGAGGGAGTGTCTGAACCCATGTGATCTCTTTTTCCTTTATACATTTTACTAAGGGCAGTGCTTTTACTAAGGGCAGTGCCTGGTGCTACAGGGTGGGGGGGTTCAAGCCCCAGTCTCCACGGCTTGTCACTGTCCCCTCAGTGCACTAACTGGGTTCTCAATGGCCGACTGTGTCTCTCACCGTCTGTGGTGTGAGGTTCATATAAAAGAACCATCGCTGACTTTCGACAAGAGGCGCTGCATAGCCGTCAGTGATGGCCTGGCAGGCTGTCCGAGAGCTCTGCCCTCGCCTGGAGTCGGCTGGGATGGGCACCAGCCTCCCCGTGACTCTAATTATGATTAAGTGTTTCAGAAAATGAACGAATGAAAGAATGAATGGCTGACTTTCCGATCATAATTTACAGTGCATTCATCATGACGTCTGTGAAAGTGGCTTCCTACCACACCGTAACAAAACCCGAATAAAACTTGCATCACTTTGACATGTTTATATTTCTGTTTATATTTCTGGTATTCGGCAGACGCTTTTATCCAGAGTGACATCAATCAAATTTTTTTATATAATTGAGGATTAAGGGCTTTGCTCAGGGGCCCAACAATGGCAGCCGGGTGGTACTGTGGCTTGAACCCCCAAACCAGAAGGGCGTTACCCAGTGAGCCGCCACATTTTTATAATCCTGTATGGAAGGGAGGATGTACATGGTTATAAAATAAACGCTAACGGGGGGATCAGGACCTCGACATGTGGCATCTGTGGCGGAAAATTCAAGCACAACCATAATTAATCAAACCCAAATCGATTCAAGAAAGTCTACTTTGAAAACAAGCTCAATAATTCATCTCAAAATGGTTTGTTTATACTGAATTATTTTATATTCGTACATAGCCACTGATTTATATTTATATAATTTCCCCCCGTTTTTCTCCTCAATTTAGTCGTATCCAATTCCCACCTATCAGGTACTGCATTTGCTACATGACCACCATCAACCAGGGAGGGACAAAAGCATGCACACGCCCCTCACGACGTGCAAATGCTTGCCACCACTTCTTTTCAAACTGCCGCGCATGCGTATTTTTGGGGCGGTCTAACACACTCTGAGAAATCATTATCTGTGCCCTCGTATGAATGAGCTCACAGACGTGTATGATTGGTTGGCGATCACTGTGAGTGACAGGGTCGTGAGTGTATATGGTCCCTCCCTCCCGTGGGAACGGGGGGCTGTGAAATGAACCCGGATTCGAACTTGTGATCTCCGGGTTAATAGTCGCCGAGTTATATTTAAAACTGAACACCGAAGTCCAAATCTGGCATAAAGTAAATCCGGCCTGTACGAACATTACTTTCGGATTTATAACAAGATTTAATAATTATACAAAATATTAAAAGCAATGACAGGATTGACGTGTTATCTGAACATTTTCATGATGTTGAGAACTTCTTGGTATTTGGTATGTCCTCCTTTTCATTGTATAACAAAACCTGAGCTGAAACCTCCAAAATCTCCAAAACCAGACGGTCCGGGTTCGATCGAATATATTTGAGTGTCATCTGAGCACCAACAGAAATTCACTCAAATTTCCATTTAAATAGTAATCTACTAACATTTAATATTCAAGATACGAAATGTTTTTTTTTGTTTGACTTAAAATTCTAAAAAACTCTTTTTTGTTTTTTCATTCATTCATCCATCCACAACTCTGAGCGAGGGCTGGGTGCTCCCTGAAATTCTCACCAGGGTTAACACGCATATAACCATTCACACTCATACCTGGGGGCAATTTGGAACAGGCAGTCAGCCTAAGGCGCATGTTATGGGACAACTGGAGGAAACCTGGAGTACGATAGTACCGTGACTTACGAATTTAATCCGTTCCAAGAATGAGCTTGTAAATCAAAATGCTGTAAATAAAACAAAAATTCCCACAGAAAATAATAAAAAAACAGTTAATCCGTTCCAAACCCATCCCAAACTCATATAACCTGCACCAAACACGTATATTTCACCTCATATATTAAAGGTAAACATGTACAAACAACAAATATTTCATAATAATCCACACACATTAACCTTAATAATAAATAATAATAAAACAAGAATAAACAATAAGTCAACTAACCCTTCCGATCATCGACCGCGGCAAAGATGTCATGTGGGCGCAAAGATATCAGGTGGGCAGGTATGAGGTGGTGCGAAATGGAGAAGGAGGAGGACAATTTTGTGCGTGTGCACGCTACGAATGCCAGCGAGGAAAGGCTCATGGTGAGCTCCCACAAGGCCAGTGCTTCTCAAATAGTAGGGTGGGGCACGGTGTGATAGCAGGGGGGCACGTACGACCCTGGGGAACATGCTTTTTTGCCATACTGTACTAGAATTAAGTGTAATTCTGCATGCTCTACAGTAGGTGGCAGTGGTGCTCTCACTGTGTTCCTGATGGTGAAGGAAAAAGAGCAAACGATACAAAGTGCAGTAAGCCCTATTTATAGTTATGTGCGGGCCATGAGGGGGATGTTGGGGGGCATAAAATCTTTTATTTTCTTCCTATATGGGGTGTCACAGAAAATAATTAAGAAGCACTGCACAAGTAGTTCTTGGAGCGTGGAGGAATACACGCTGAAGAATACGAGGCTAATTGGCCTGGAAAAGCCATTTCCTCAGCAGAGCTCATAAATCAAAATTTTGCTGGTTGGATGGGGCGGATTTTTGGTGGAATCGAAGCCTGTATCATGGAAAATTCGTTATAAAAAAACACTCGTAACTCAAGGTATCACTGTACATGGAGGAATTCAATGCGAGCACAGGAAGAACATTCAAACCCCAAGCAGAAACGCCCCAAGCACGGAAATTAAACCTTCTAGCTATGAGGGGAATATGCCAACTACTGTGCCGCTGTGCCGCCAGGCCCCCTTTTATTTATTTATTTATTTATTTATTATATAAACATTTTGCACACTGCATAAAGTTCTCAGATGTTTTTAAAGTATTTAGAAGGTCACGGAGAGGGTTGGAGCCTTTCTCAGCCGGCACGGGATAAAGGTGATGTACAACCTCAATGGCTCTCAATGCAACAGTTCACACCTACGTGCAGTACGATACAATTATCCCGTTAGCCTGATGTGCATGTCTTTGGACTGTTGGAGGAAACCCAGAACTCAGAGGAGAACCAAGCAAGCACGGGCAGAGCATGCAAAGTCCACAGAGAAACGGCTACGGCCGGGACTCGAACCCAGGTCGTCCTCACCGGGACGCTGATCACTACCCCATTGAGCTGCCTAAACGGGCCCAGATGATTAATATCATATAAATATTTATTTAAACTTGAGAGGTTTATTGTTCTAGCTACGTTCAAGTACACAGCAGAATGAAACCGAACGCCTCGGGGCTTTCGTGGATGTAACGTCGACACGGTTTGATGTAAATAATTTTTATATTTGGAAATTCTTGAGCTGCGTGTAAACACGGCTACTGCGCCAGTGATGACTGAAATCCGAACAGAAGATTTTTGGCAGTGTGTTCACAGCAATGAGCCGACTTCACATTCAGATTCATGAAGTATATACAGACACAGTCAAAGTGTGTGTGTGTGTGTGTGTGTGTATGTGTGTGTGTGTGTATGTGTGTGTGTGTGTATGTGTGTGTGTGTGTGTATGCGTGTGTGTGTGTGTGTGTGTGTGTGTGTGTGTGTGTGTGTGTGTGTGTGTGTGTGTGTTCATATGCTGGTAAGTCCTCATGTGTCAACTCTTCCTTTGTTTGTCCTAAACTCACAAACCACTTGTTTCCACTCCGGTGCGTCCAAAAAAACACTCCTTTTATTTAAAAAAAAAAAAAAACTCTCAGACTCAGAAGCGGTGCAGAGTGACCTCCGAGGGTTTGTGCGTGCGTGTGTGTGTGTGTGTGTGTGTGTGTGTGTGTGTGTGTGTGTGTGTGTGTGTGTATGTGGAATATGAGTGTGTGTCCACTGAGTTCGGGGCCAGTTGTCGATGACAGCTGTCGAGAGCAATATAGATAGAGTCAAGTGGCTTCAAATAGCCTTCGGTCTCTTCCGTACCATATGACAGGGAACGCTGCTCTCTCATCAGAGTCTCTCGTTCTCATAAAAAAAAAAAAAAAAAAAATAGTTGCAATAAGAGCCTGCTCTGTCGTTGACGCTGGTCGTGGTCCGTGTTGTGAAGGACGTTGTGAGCACTTCTGACGTTTCCATTTCACACGCAGAATGAAGCGCTTGCTCTTTTTTATTTCTCTTGGATGTGTGTGTCTGCTTCAGGGGGAGCAGCTGCCGGTCACACCACCAGCATAATGTATTTCTGGAAGGCCGTTTCACGAGCGTTCCTCATCTCTCTCTCTCTCTCTCTCTGTATCTCTTTGCCCTGGAAGAGGCTGCGAAAGCCTTTGAGTTTATCCACTGTGGTGCCATTTCAGCTCAGGATGCCGCCGCCGCTGCAGAGAGTGTAGTGCTGAGCTGCAAGTGAGATCACAATCTGTTACAGGGAAGAAGAAGAAGAAGAAGAAGAAGAAGAAGAAGAAGAAGAGAGGAAAAAGAAAGAAAGAAAAGTCTGTTGTGGCCAAAGAGCGAGGCACAGAAAGACAGAGATCAGCCGAGGCTGGAGCGGGTAGGACGCACGCAGGCCACTAAAACCAATACAAGTCCTTGCTTTTATCCTGGTTTTGCAGACCTGAGAGACAAAAGTAAGACAAGGACAAAAAAAAGGAGGGTAAGAGGAATGGAGAAGGAAAAGGAAACGAAAAACTCTCAAGCAAGAAAGTGTGAAAATTAAAGTGCAAAGCTGGTTTTATAAACAACAACAACAACAACAACAACAACTATTTCCACAGTAAACTGGACCTGATTTCGCTGTATAATAACCTCACAGCGCGGACACAGACTCCAGATGCAAAAACCTTCAAAATCCGTCTTTAAAATGATCTCGCGCCATGTTCACTTTAATTCCCGAGAAAAGGTTATAAATATCAAATGCATGACTTCCCCCCAAACTGAAACTTTTACATTTGTTTTCTAAGTCAGTAATACTAATTAAGGTCTAAATAGGCCTAATTTAGCTGCCGCCCATCTCAACCGACTCTGGGTGAGCAGATAGTACACCCTGGACAGCCCGCCGGGCCATCGCGGGACACTTTTATAATCTCATTTCAAGTTTATTTCAAACAAAAGATTCTCTGTGGATTTGAAATATTTTGCATTGGAAGTCTTTCAATAAACACGAAGATCAATGGAACAGAAATGAGCCTGAACTCATTCATCAATAATCAAGAAATGCAAATGTGAGCTCAGAATGAGTCTGAACGCAACAAGCTGACTTCCTGAGTTATGCACATATCAACAAAGGGTAATTTTAATTTTCAAAATATCCAAAAAATGTAAGAATTTAACAAGAATGTCAGAAAAAAACAAATCTCAGGTTGAGTGAAGTGAAAAGTCCATTTGGTGCTTTCGGGCTGATTTTGCGGTGACGGGTCTCAACTCGAAATGGAAATATCTATCCATAGTCCTGTAACGATGGTTGATACGAGGTTGATTTTTTACACGTACAGAAGTGATTTGTAAATAAAACTGAATGAAACAGGAATCCTGGGTACGAGCTGAACGATCCATCAGTGAGAATTATGATCATCAAACCCTCGGAGCTGGATTTCTTTATTCCAGTCACAGGACACTGGCTGGGAGTTTATGGTTTGCTTTTGGCTCCTTTTGCTTAATTTTGTCTCTGAAATGTTGATTATAAACAGAGCAGCGCGGGATGAAGTTACAGAATTTTTTTAAAGATAATAAAACATACGACAAAAAAAAAAAAAAAAAAAAAATCAGCAGTTCTTTTAATGAAGGTTATGATGCGCTAGCGGTGAATTTAATGTGTTTATAAACCGACGTGTACGACACTCAAATTCTCTCACTAGTGACCGCGGCACAGAAACACAGCCGGTTTCATCCACACATGCAAAACGTTGTTGCTTTTGGAACTAAAGAATTAATCCTGCTTTGATCTTTTAGCTTTTCAGAAGAAACACACATTTTTCATATTCCTGCAAAATGTACAGAAGCATCGTCGGGTTACCTACGAGTGTGTGTGTGTGTGTGTGTGTGTGTGTGTGTGTGTGTGTATCTTAGTGTGTATGTGTATGTATGTGTGCGTGTGTGTGTGTGTGTTTGTGTGTGTGTGTGTGTGTATGTATGTATCTGGGTATATATCTGTGTGTGTGTGTGTGTGTGTGTGTGTGTGTGTGTGTATCTGGGTACAGTATGTATCTGTGTGTGTGTGTGTGTGTGTGTGTGTGTGTGTGTGTGTGTGTGTGTGTGTGTGTATGTGTATGTATGTGTGCGTGTGTGTGCGTGTGTTTGTGTATGTGTATGTATGTGTGTGTGTGTGTGTGTGTGTGTGTGTGTGTGTGTGTGTGTATCTTAGTGTGTATGTGTATGTATGTGTGCGTGTGTGTGTATGTGTATGTATGTGTGTGTGTGTGTGTGTGTGTGTGTGTGTGTGTGTGTGTGTGTGTGTGTGTGTATGTATGTATCTGGGTATATATCTGTGTGTGTGTGTGTGTGTGTGTGTGTATCTTAGTGTGTGTGTGTGTGTGTGTGTGTGTGTATGTATCTGGGTATATATCTGTGTGTGTGTGTGTGTGTGTGTGTGTGTGTGTGTGTGTGTGTGTGTATCTGGGTACAGTCTGTATCTGTGTGTGTGTGTGTATGTGTGTATGTGTGTGTGTGTGTGTGTACGTGTGTGTGTGTGTGTATTTGTGTTTCTTTCTTAAAGTATCACACATTGGGTTTATTTTCTGTGTGTAATCTCAACATTTCTGGGTTTAAAGATGTGAGTGTCGTCAAAATGCGCTACACATTCCCTTATCAGGAGATATTTCAGCGTTGGGAATAAAAAGAATGATTTATTTTAAACTCAGAAAATTACTGACACGCCCCTCCCCTCCCCCGATTGTTGAAAAAGTAAATTAAATGAATCCTATAAACCTCTCTCCGACCTTCACGGCGCCGTGTGATGATTTTTACTTAAATTTAGTTTTCAGATCGTTATATATTATCCCCTGAACGTCCAAAATACTCGTTATATTCCTTAAAGTTCCATTAAACGTGCAAATCAACAGCAGTGAACAGTTACTGAGCCCAGTATAAACAGACCGAGATCAATTTCCACGGGAACTTTTTGAAGGAGTCGAGGACTGAGATTGAGTTGCAAACCCCAAACAAATGTAAAGTATGAACCACGTCCACGTCTTGTGTCCTTCAAAAAAAAAAATACAAAATAAAAGTTTCCATGCGTCCCAATAATTATATCTTGTTTTATAATCATCAGTCCTGATATTTAGATTATTTTCTTTAATCAACCATCGCACCGCCCCTTTAATTCTTGTGTGAAAGTAAATGGTTTTGAGTTAATGTTTTATTTTGGCGTATTTTAAATAAATTTATTTATATTTTCATTCTGGATGAGTTCGGAGTAAAAACATTTCCAGAGTTTTCCACGTTAGTGTTTTATTGCCTGCCTGATGTTCTCAAGCTGATATATTATCTCAAAATAAATACAGGGATCCTTCACTTTCTGTGGTTAATGGGGACCGAGACCCCCCCCACGACCACCGAATTCCACAAAGTAGGATCAAACCCCTGACTGATGTATACGTACATGTATATGTGTATATCATATCAATAAACACATATTCAACGCTATAAATGCTTATAATAACAATTAAACATTC
The DNA here is from genome assembly GCA_024760905.1 of Plotosus lineatus. NCBI lineage: Eukaryota > Metazoa > Chordata > Actinopteri > Siluriformes > Plotosidae > Plotosus > Plotosus lineatus. Next base: position 3,819,854 of record CM045751.1, on the reverse strand, counting down.
AAAAATAATGCATAAAATGTAAATAAAATATAAATACACACACACACACACACACACACACACACACACACACACACCTCACATAAAAATGTAAGTAGTTTTGTTGGGGGGTTTTGGGTTGTTTTTTGTTTTTGTTTGTTTGGGAGTTTTTTGGGTTTTTTTGCATAATTGTCCTTGTTTTTGTGGCATTTTCCTTCACTTTTCTCCTATTCTTCCCTAATTTCCTTATTTTTTTCATTCGATGGATATTAAAAAAAAACACACACAATACATTGAAACCGCATGAATTGAAGCGCAAGCTCGCGAGAGATCACTGTACTTGCTATTGCTGTGAAATTCCTTTAAGTGTTTTGGAAATAACTTGAGTGGATTTTTTTTTTTTGGAAGTCATACTTTAAATTTTTTTTTTTTTTTTTTTTTTTACCTGTGTCCACATTCAGACTGAGACTCTGTCCCATATCGGATCCCGTCCCGGTGAACGCTCCTGTCCATGTTGAGCTTCCTGGATCGCTTTTGCTGATGTCACACGGTGAGGGTCCGGGTGCAGGCACCGTGGCCGGGGGCAGTCTGTGTGGCCGCACCGAGGGCACCAGGAGAGAGCTGTACCGTGGATCGAAGTGCGTCCCATACACATTGTGTACCGAGGGCCGCGGATACGCCGAGCTCTGAGTGCCGATGGAGCCTCCGAGAGGGTACGGATGATGATGGTGGTGGTGATGTGTGGAGTGCCAGGATTCCGTCGTCGCCTGGTGGAGGTGGCTGTGTAACGAAGCGCTGGAGTATGGGTCAGCAGGGAAGGGCAGGTCGGTGTGCGACGCACCCAGAGCACTGCTTAAAGACGCCGTGACCGATGGCTGGTACGCGCTGTTCCAGAAGGATGGAGGGAAACTGCGCTGGCTCATTGGGAATGATCCGTCTGAAGAGATGAGAGGGTTTAGACATTTAGAAATCTTAATAATAATGAATGATGATCATGATGATGATGATGATGATGATTTTTTACTATTTCATTCCTAATTGTTTGAAAACTTAACTCCAGAAGGAAGAAGTCTGTTCTCTGGTGATCTGAAGATGATCGATACAATAAAACTGCACTTCCTGGCTCATTCTGAAATCCTAATATCATCACTAACATGCACAATAATTATTATGACCTCATCTCCGAGCTATAATTGTGCAGTTCTACCATTCAGGGGCCGAGATAATTTCTGTAATTCTTCTGAAGAACAAGGAGAACCCTCAGTGTTGGACAGTTTCCTCCCTACATGAACGTCACTGCCCACCTTTCCATGCCGAGGCTCCTCGTGAGGTCTTGTTGCCGCTGGCCGAAGCAGGGCTGTAGCTGCTGGTTTGGCTCAAGGCACGGCTGAAATGTTCGTCCACCACGGAACTGATGTCTCCCTGGAAGTAGGTGAAGAGGACGCAGCGAGAGCTGACGTACTCGGCTTCAGGTGGCTGCTCCTTCTCCGGCGCGCAGTCCTCCTCCTTTATAGTGGGTGCAGGGTGGCTGGAGAACAGGTTCCCGCCACTTACGGGTTCTTCTTGCATTTTTGAATAGAACGTTAATTTCTGAAACAGAACCCATAACCATTAGAAATTTACAAATAATACAGTCCGGCTGGAAAGGTCGCGGATATTCCTGTACATGGGATGCATTTTATTAAAATCCTGCACTCAGCTACATGTGTGTTGGGTGAAGTCTCTGAAATTCGACACTTTTCGCACTATTTCAAATATGAAAACCGGCCCTGCGTGCAAACACGTGTGTGCATGTGTGTGTTTGCTCTGAGAGGTTGTAAGAAAGTGTAAAACTTTAAACAGACCTTCAGTCACCACGCAGGTAACTGACCAGGAGTGAGGATTCATTTCACACAGACAAACAGACAGACAGACAGACAGACAGACAGACAGACAGACAGATAGACAGACAAACAAATAGACAGACAGACAACAGACAGACAGACAGACAGACAGACAAATAGACAGACAGACAACAGACAGACAGATAGACAGACAGACAGACAGAGAGACAGACAGACAGATAGATAGATAGATAGATAGATAGATAGAGTTATCTTTTCCATGGCTCTCCTGCATAGTGTTTTTTATTTATAAAAAAGCAGAAGCACAGAAACATATCATGTATTGAAGGTTGAATGGTTCAAAAGATTAAAATAACAAAGTGAAAGAAAATAAAATCAATAGAGTGAAAGAATATAAAATAAACAGAGTGAGAAAGAAAGCAGCAAGGACACTTATTCATGCGCTAAAAGGCCTGTGTTTTATAATTATATACATAGATTTGTGTTTGTGTGTAAATGCTACTTAAGCTTTATATGTATGAATTTCATTTG
>CM045751.1:3730000-3810000 GCA_024760905.1 Plotosus lineatus | reverse complement strand
GAGTATAGCACGTCAGAACTCCACTCAGAAACGCCCGAGGCCGGAAACTCAACCCAGAGCCTTCTTGCTGTGAGGCGGATGTGCTAACCACTACGGCACCGTGACCACCGCAGAATACTCCGTCATTCGCAAAATGATTTCATCATAACATGTTGCGGCGAGGCTGGCGTCTATCTCAACCGACTCTGTCCGAAGGCGTCTCCATGAACGACTCTCTAGTCTGTTGCAGAGCCAACCAACACACGACCATTTACACTCACACCTGGGGCAATTTGGAAAGTGGATGGAAACCAGAGCACCCGGAGGACACCCACACGGGTAAATTGTTTTTTCACCAGGTAAGCACCGCCCTGATGAGACACGACAGCTCGGGTGCAAAAATCCCAAAAAGGACGTGATTCCTCTGATTTTTATTGCTCTGCAACATCTCGGGTTCCGCTCGATGTTAATATTATGTATCCGTACGTATTGAAAGTATAAACAGTGGTCATGGCTGAGCAGCGGTTTGAAGTGGAAAAAATGATTGACATGAACGGCTTGAATGTTTAAAAATTACGCTTTTAAAGTGCGAGCAACTGTTTTGTTCACGATCCCACTTCATACATATTGTTCTGCCTTCAGATCGGCCTGAACCACACCTGCTCGCGGATAATGTTACGGCTTGTCATAACTCTCCGTTTCTGATGTGACAGCTCCAAAACAACGGGGGGCTTTAGGCCGTGTGACTTGACAGGGTTTCTATTTCCACCCAAACAGCTTAAGGACAAGGAATCTTCGAGAGTGAAGAGGACCCGATGGTGTTGAGATAGCGGCGCATTCAACACGTCTGACAGAGAAGAGAAAGAGAGAGAGAAGACGAGAGTGGCTCACGTGAAGCTTTTACTTCCCTTCTCTTTTCAATCTTTCTCCAGATTAAACTGAAAGGTCCACGGCTTTGTGTCCCTTGGCCTTATCCGTCCATTTGCTATTAATCTGCCGGCTTCTCGTCAAGACGAATGGGGGCGTAACGCAGGAGGTGAAAGTCTAAACATACAAACGCATTGTCAAGGCAAGTCGGGAAGCGGCGAGGAATGAAAACACGCACTTGAGCAAATGCTGTGAGATATTTCAACAAAACCAGGCCCCACGGTGTCCTCAGCTCCGGAGACGCCGCTCGTTAAAATCTTAATTCGGTCAAATATCCCCAACGTCTTCACTCACACCGTTTTATAATACAGGGATCCCTCACGACTTCGCGGTTCAATTCATGCAGCTTCAGTGCATCGCGTTCCTTTTTTTTTTTTTTTTTAATATGAATTGAATTAATAAATAAGGAAATGAAGGAAGAATAGAGGGAAAGTTAAGAAAATGCCTCAAAAACAAGGACAATTATGCAAAAAAAAACCCCAAACAAAACCAAAAACCCTAAACAAAAACAAAAAACAACCCAAAACCTCACAACAAAACGACTTACATTTTTATCTGAGGTGCACATCTGTGTGCGTGCACGTCTGCACGTGTAAATACGTGTGCGTATTTACATTTTATTTATATCTCATGTATTATTTTTGAATGTTTAATCGTTATTATAAGCATCTATAGCATTGAATATGTATTCATTGATATTATATACACATATACATGTAAGTATACGTCAGTCAGGGGGATGGGGGTGGGGGGTGTTGATCCTACTTCGCGGAATTCGGTGGTCGCGGGGGGGATCTCGGTCCCAAATTAACCGCGGAAAGTGAGGGATCCCTGTATTCTAACAATACTGTTAAGTTTAATGCACTACTGTATCTGAATGAGACAGATGGAACAATGGACAACCCCCCCACCACCACCACCACCACCACCACCACACACACACACACCAAATACAGGGATCCCTCACTTTCCGGTTCAATGAGACCGAGACCCCCCGCGACCGCCGATTTCAGCGAAGTAGGATCGACCCCCCCCATCCCCCGACTGACATATACGTACATGTAAATGTGTATATAATATCAATAAATACATATTCAATGCTGTAAATGCTTACAATAACAATTAAACATTCAAAAATAATGCACAAGACGTAAATAAAATATAAATACACACACATACAGACACACACATAAAAATGGAAGTATTTTTGTTGGTTTTTTTTTTGTTTGTTTTTTTTTGCATAATTGGCAAAAATAAGGAAAGCATTTTCCTTAACTTTTCCCCTATTTTTATTTAATTTCATTCTTTTTTTTCCCCCTCATTTTTGAAAAACCCGCAATTCACTGAAGCCGCAGAAACTGAAGTACGAAGTAGCGAGGGATTGCTGTATACAGTGTTGGTCACGTCCCTACATGTAATTCAAAAAGATCCGGTTTCCTGAAACGGAATAATTTTGGCATTGGGGTTAGCGTGTGCACCTCACAGCAAGAGGGTTTTGGGTTCAAATCCCATGCTTGGGAAAGGTTATTTCTTCACAGGGTTTGCAATCCACGTTCTTCCTTGTGGTAGACAGATCATGGGTTGAAAACTGTGTTACACCCCGCCAATGTTTCGGCCCGTGGAAGGATCCCTGGAAGGATCCTTGGAACCCAGCAGTAACATTGGGTACTATTAAAACGAATTGGGTTCGGGTTACAGTCATCGGAGCAGTGGGATGTAACTATGGGACCATTGGGCTGATGGAATATAGGACTGTAGCCCTGATGCGTACATAGCTAGCAAAGTTAGCTCATCAGTGTTTCTATTGTAGAAAAGCGTAATGACAGAACGGCTCGCCAAACCATCCCAGGGCCAACACACACACACACACACACACACACACACACACACACACACACACACAAGGGTAATTTGTAGCCGGACATTCGGTTAATGTGCATGATTTTGGACTGTGGGATGAAACCGGACTACCTGGAGAAACCCAGGCAAGCACAGGGAGAACATGCAAACTCCACACAGAAGCACTCTCACCAACACAGGGACTCGAACCCATGTCCTTCTTGCTATGAAGCCAATGTGCCACCATCCCACCCATAAGTGAGCTACACTTTATAAGAGATATCGTGTCCATTCTGCGTCTCATCACTGATTTGTGCAGATTTGTTGACCGGTCAGCTTGCCTTCGATTTGTGAGAGACCATGTAAACAAGTAGGAAAATGGGCGTGGCTTTTCCCGGGTGCAAATTCTTCCCGTTGCCCACATAAAAGCAGCTTAATCGGGTTGTCTGAACATTTTAATACGCAGGATGCGTAGAATGCAGGATGTTGTTCTCCACATATATCATCCTTGAAAATTTTTTGGTATGATCTCATAAGGGCCATCGTTCTGTTTTACCCAACCACAAAGTTGTGATTTTTTTTTTTTTTCCTTTCTTTTTCTGAGACGAAGCCATTCAAAATGTTGCACTGGAAATGAGTACTTTTCATTGATAAAATCATCTGGATGACGTGTGGGACAGTTGTGGCTCATGTGTTGCTGATGAATGTAGTGATATGATGTGAACGTGAACCTCTGCACTTGTGTTTGTTCGGAGCAACTGGCGGGTTTTACTGCGAAAGATGAAACAGAGAGTGTCTGTTTCGGGAAGGACATAAATAACACCCGGCCTGCTTACACAGATTTTGACTTCGGGAGGGTTTTATCGGGAAAAATCAGAAAGTTCTAGGAACATGAAAGGAATGTTCCTTACCAACGTTAGGAACTAACACTCGATTAACCTCCAGGAAACGTTCCGCGAGTGTTCTGTGTTTGCTAAGACGATGACGTTTCTGTTACATAACGCATGGTTTCTACGACACACCCAGAACAATCCTGCGAATTTGCTCAGTTTTCTAATGTGGATTGGATTTTCTAATGTGGTGATGCGGCCTGGAAAAGCCATTTCCCCAGCAGAGCTCGTAAATCAAATTTTGTTGATCGGATGGGGCGGATTTTTGGTGGGATCAAAGCTCGTATCATGGAAAATTCGTTATAAAAGGCATTCGGTAAGTCAAGGTACCGCTGTGCATAACGTGCACAGCAATCTCTGAAGGTACGTTTATAAAAGTATAAAACTAATTTAACATTGACACAAAATGAACTCTGAATTTTAATCTTCGGTATGTAAGCGTGATCAATGATCCAGTACATAGAGATAGTGATGTAAAATTATATTTCGTGACAGTGTTGGAAAGCTCCAAGCCGCGACCGAATCCGCTGTGTTCGGCGAGTCATTTGAGAGTGTGACCCACCTGTTGCTGCTGTTGAACAATGATGAACTGCTGACCCGGTTAGAGGAAGAAATGTGGGAATCCATACACACTGGATCAACTCTTCACTCAGTGCGGGCGTGGTGTCAGCTAGATGTTTGGCCGCGACTGCGGCAGATACAGTGCACTCACAGACACGCTCTATCACACACACACTGCCTCCATTCATCCTCGCCACAGCATGCTTTAGACACGCTCAGCACACGGGCCAGATTGAGTAACACTCGATATTTCATCAGTCACAGCGAAATAATGGCAAATGTTTTGACACAAATGTCTTCGTCAGCACAAAATCCTCTTCAGGCATTTGTTAAACTTCCTCTTTTAAGTTGTGAGATGGCGTCCGTTAACCTTCGACAGAAATCCTCCTAAACCGTCATTGTTTCTTAAATAAATGCTTATTCTCTCTTAATGCAGAAGCATCGACCAAACAGATTAAAAAAAAAAAAACATTAAGGCATCTCCAGCGTCAGAGCTTTCTTTCCTATAATATTTTATACCACAGGAAATTCTAAATTTTTTCAGAACCGGTTACTGTTATGTCCTGATGACTTTAAACGAGTGTTCAGCGCTCTCATCTTTCTGAAAGATAGTCCCGAGTTTGAGCCCTATTGGCCTGTAGGGGGCGTATCTAGATGGAGTTTGCATGTTCTCCTCATGCTTGATTGACATTCCTCATGGTACTGAAGTTTCCTCCGACAGTCCAGATTCATGCCTACTGTGTCAACTGGTTACTCTAAATTGCCCTGTAGGGGTGAATGTGAATGTGAGTGGATGCTTGTGCCTGTAATAGCCATACAATAGATCCTGGGTGAACTCCGCCTCTCACCTGTCAGTCAGATCTCAGCTGGGATTTGCTCTAGCTTTCCTGCAGTAGAGTGGGGCCGGTGGCATAGTGGTGAGAGTGCTGGGCTCATGATCAGGAGGTTGTGTGTTTGAATCCCAGTTCGACCCCCATTGTGCTAACACCCCTGGGCAAGGTCTTAACCACAAGCGTGCCTCTGTTCACCTCGCAGTATAAATGGGTACCAGTAAAATATACTGGGAAGGTAACCTGCGATGAACTCGCGTCCCATCCAGGAGGAGTTGGACTCCTGGTAGCTTCACGCTATGGAAACCGGGGATAAGCACCGGCCTGATGAGCCACTAGGCTCGGGTGTAAAAATCCCAACAGACTACCTTCCTACCCACCTTCCTGCAGTTCAGCAATATTGATAATTAATGAGCTTCAAGAAAATTAAAAACAAAAAATGGTTTATGAGTCAACAACTGTTTACAGCTCCAGCAGTTAAAACCTAACAGTAAATACTGTACCTTCTACCTCCTACCGCTTTCTATGTGTTTTACAACATTACTTGAAAAGATCTGAACCCAAAACAGATGCACCAGGGATCACTTACAATAAATTCAAAACAGTACCTTAGGCTCACTGGCTGTTCCTAACGGACTCTAGGAGTGAGTATAAATGGTTGTGTGATTGTGTGACATGGTGCCTTCCTCATTGGCTGTTCCAACCTGGTAATGATGCAAAGTTGTTGGACTGGCTGAGCTGGGCCACTGACCGCGTACATCATGAGATATTATGGGTCAGTGCTGAGCTGTACAAACAACAAGTGCAGAAATCACAGAAAACATGTCTTTTTGTTCGAAAACCAACTGATGACAGGAAAGCCGAGTCGGTAATACATTAGCTCCGTGAGCCATTTTGGTCTCACCATCACACACATCTGCTTTCTGTGCTTCTGATTGGATGCTGAACTGAATTTCGTTACCCTGTATTTATTACATGTGTAATGACAATAAAGTTGAATCTAATCTGATCTCTGGCAGCATCCAGAATCATCCTCAGAGTCACTAGAATGTGACGTCTCACTGTCTCCAAATACAGAAGGCCCCCATTATTCATGGGGGTTACATTCCGCCCCCACTTGCGGACCCTGAAAAGCCGCGAGTGATTGATGCGGTTTTAAAACCCTATGTATGATATTCCATGCGCTAAAATCTGCTTGTTAAACACATTCTATAGCCAGTCTTACTCATGAATACAGTAATAATGCAGTAAAATGTAGTAATGATTAAGAAAAACTTGTTAATTTTGTACTGTGATAATACTTATGAATAAATAAAACGCTGAGGCTCCTTACTAGAAGCTAGAGAAGATGCAGGGCGTTTGAGTGACATCATAACGCTTAAACAATCATTAAAAACACACGAAAAAAATGTGAATTCACAATTCAGGCAATCACGTTGATAACTTTTGTGAAAAGGAAAAAAAAAGAGGTGTGCACATCATCTGCAACCAATCAGCAGGAGGGAGAAACAAAAGCTCTCAGCCATTGGCTAAATTTGAATCACATGCCAGTAATTTCCTGGGCTGCCGCTAATCCACGAGTATGCTGGGCCGCGACCGGTGAACTGCGAATGGGCGGGTGCCTACTGTATGTTCAGTCTCCCCTATTAATTCACAGAACAAAATCACCCAGTTTTGTGCGTTGTATTGTCATTGATGTTAAAATAAGTGTCTGCATCACTTGAATGTATTACATATTCTCAAAGTGCACGAGGAAGGATGACCAACAGCGCTAGTCTTTAAAGTGTGAATAATTATTTGTGTTTGTTCAAGCCCTCTGTGAACCAGCCTGCTGCGCCATGTCAGCTAGACTTGGTTTCAGCTTCCCTTGTGTCCCTGACAGATAAGCATAGATGATGGATGGATCTACGGACTTATGAGGATTCCAATGACTGGCATGTGTGGAGTATAAAAGCTGAATAAATTATATATTTGGTCTGGTGTTTATAATTTTTTTCAAATTATATATATATTATATATACACACACACACACACACACACACACACACACACACACACACACACACACATACACTGGGAGCTTGACGTAATCCGTTCTGAGGGCGAGCTCGTAAGATGAAAAGTTCATTAGATGAAACAATTCTTCCCATTAGAAATAATAGCCACAACCCCCCCCAAACACCGAAACCCTTCCGATCATCGACTGTGGCAAAGACGTCACGTGGGCAGGCAGGAGGTGGTGTGTAACAGAACAGGAGGAGACTTTTGTGCATGTGCATGCTACGAATGCCAGCGAGGAAAGGCTTGTGGTGAGCTCCTACAAAGCCAGTGCTTCTCAAATAGTGGGGCGCACTCCCCTTGGGGGGCACAGTGTGATGCCTGGGGGGGGGGGGCATATGACTCTGGGAAACATTCTTATTTGCCATACTGTACTCGAATTAAGTGTAATTGCGCATCCTCTACAGTAGCTGGCAGTGGCGCTCTCACTGTGTTCTCTAAGGTGTAGGGAAAAGCACCGAACAAACAATATGAAGTGCAGTAAACACTATTAATAGTCGCGCCTGGGGCGCTGGGGGTCGTAAAATGTTTTTTTATTCTTCCTAGGGGAGACGTCAGAGAAAATAATTGAGAAGCACTGCACAAGGCATTCTTGGAGCGCGGAGGAATACACGTGGAAGAATAAGAGGCTAATCGATCCGGAAAAACCATTTCCCCAGAAAAGCTCATAAATCAAAATTTTGTTGGTTGGATGGGGCAGATTTTTGGTGGATCGAAGCTCGTATCATGGAAAATTCGCTATGAAAGACACTCATAAGTCAAGGTATCACCGTGTGTATATAAACCTTGCTCAGAGGTCCTTCAGTAATCTGTTGCACATCTAAACTTTTTTATTTGAAAGTTCTGTGTTCAACACTGAATTGTCTATTAGCGCCGGTCTCTATTGGTACCATTTCTAGCCTTCAAAAAGGCCAGGGTAATAATACATAACCCAGCCACCAAAATCACATCTTTAGATTTCATAGATGGCCGTGATTCATGAAAAGGTGACAACCCTGAGACTCATGCATAATTAAAAGAAAAAAAAAAACCCAAAAACTGGTCAAATAGTGAATTTTATTCAGAAGTGACTACGGCAGGCTTTGACATACAGGCTGAACTCACACAATGGTGTGTTTGGGAATCGATGAATGAATGAAAACAAATATGGATCAATTCAAGGCTTTTTTCTTACAAAAACCTTACCCTGCTCCACACAATATGAGTTTTGTAAGAAAAAAACCTTGAATCGATCCACATTTGTTTTCATTCATTCATTTTATGAACTGTTTGATCCTAATTAGGGTCGCAGGGAGGCTGGCGCCCATCTCAGTCTACTCTGGGTAAAAGCAGAGTACACCCTGGACAGCTCGCCAGCCCATCGCAGGGCAGAAACACCCTGACGGCTATGCAGCCCCTCTTTATGAAAGTCAGCAATGGTTCTTTTACATCAACCTCTCACCATAGACAGTGAGAGACATGGCCGACCTTTGGCTTAAACCATCAAGTGGGGATTGAACCCCCAACCCTGGGATCGGTAATCCAGCAACCTACCCCCAGGCTTTTATTATTATTCGTATTCTTATTATTTTAATTTGTAACAGTAATTTAGAGCCTTACCCACTGACCCACCACTGTCCCTGTCTATGGTTCCAGAGAGGATGGGCCGATCAGAGCCAACACCGGGAAAAAGCAGTGTAGACCCGGATCGCCAGGCTATCTCAGGACCAGCACAAAAACCCAATGATTTCCACTCACATATACACTCTTACATGGGGCAATTTGGAACAGAAAACTAGAACAATGTGGATATCTTTAGACTGTTGATTGATCATCAGGAACCACAGGGAGAACATGCAAACTCTTAGCAGAAATGCCCAAGCCAAACCCAGGGCTTGAACTATGGACCTTCTTGCTGTGAGATGGATATACTAACCACGACACCACCATACAACCCTGAATGGTTTATGGCCAGCAAATTAATAAAATGATTGATTTTCAGTTTTTATTCATTCTGTACCACTTAATCCTATTAAACATCGCAGGGAGGATGACGCCCATCTCAGCCGACTCTGTGTGAGAGCAGGTTACACCCTGGACAGCTCACCAGGCAATCTCAGGTTTTCATTTTTAATATGAGTCACATGTGAAACTTAAATGTTGTATAAACATTGCCAACTCCGCTAGAGTTTAATTATGAAATTTTACTTTCTCTTGATATCCAGTGCATGTTATATTATTATTATTATTATTATTATTATTATTATTATTATTATTATTATTATTATTTAAATTGATTTCTTTCTTTTTTTTACCAGGCTAAAAAAATAAAATATTTAAAAATGTTGAAATGGCATTTTCATTTTTATTTATTTTGTTAATTATAATTTTAATGTATTTATTCTGGAGGATAGGCAAGGCCAGCCATTTAAAGTGCTATTTGAATACACACATTTATTTCAGTCGTAGAAGACCTTGACGATTTTAAGTCTGGTGTGCTGCTGATTGTCGCTGTAATACAGCTGTTAATAAAGCGCTAAGATGTTTGGGTGAGAAAGGTTATTTCGAAATAATGCTCAGTTGATGTGATTTGACACGACTGACAACACAGAAAGATCGACTTACCGGATGAATACACACACACACACACACACACACACACACACACACACACACACACATACACAATAAAATCCTACAATCACACAATATTCCATCTCTGAGCCAACAAGAAAACCATTTGCAGTCCTGCTGGGTTTGTAATTCTATAATTTCAAAATTAAAAGCTATGGACTTCGGGATATTGCACCTGAGATTCAAGCCAATCGGTGGTCTGCATATATGTGGCTGGACCTCTACACACTGCCCTCCATAATTATTAGCACCCCTGGTTAATATGTGTTCTTTAGCTTGTCATGAATTCAGTTTTGTTTTTTTTCTAATTAATATAGAACCACAATAAAAAAAGAATAAAATCAACCTTTAATTCAAGTGCATATATTAAGTGGGGGGAAAAAATTCCACATTAAGAAATAATTCCATGTATTTTACATCTAAATATTTCTGTGCCACAATTAATAGCACCGCTGATGTTAATACGTTGTACAAACTGCCTTTTACCAAAAAAACCCAAAAAAAAACAGCACGTATTCTTCTCCTATAATGTTCCTTATAATGTAATGAGGGATCTTGGAGCATTTCCTCTCTGCACAATCTCTCGAAATCATCCAGCGACCTGGGTCCTCTCTGCTGCTCTCCCCTCCAGCTCACTCTACAGGGTTTCAAAGGGGTTAAGGTCTGTGGTCTGAGATAGCCATAAGAGGAGTTTTCTTCTATGTCTGGTTAACCATTGTGTCTGTGTAGATCTGGCCACATGTTTAGGGTCATAATCTTGCTGAAAGGCCGAGTGATGACCCATTGTCAGCTTTCAGGAACAGGCCACCAGATTTTGAATTAAAATGTCCTGGTATTTCAAAGCGTTCACGATGCCCTACACCCTAACAAGGTTCTCTGGGACTCTGGAAGAGAAACAGTACCGCAGGATCACCGGTCCTCCCCAGACTTCACAATGGGCATGAGGTGCTTTTTTTATGTTCTTATTGTTTGGGTTCCACCAGATCCACTTAGAGTATTTATTGCCAAAAAGCTATATCCTGGTCTCATGTGACAAAAAACACACGATCCCAGTTGAAGTCCCAGTATCGATCAGCAAACTCCTAGACATTTGCATTTCTGATTGTGAGTGAGAAATTTTTTTCTGCGCATGTCTCCCAAACAGTCTGTTGAATATTGTACATACATATACAGTCGGCCCCCTACTTACGAAATTAATCAGTTCCAGCGCTGTTTTCGTAATGTGGGAGTTTCGTAAGTCGGGGCGCATTTTACATGTTAAACCCCTGATTCGTTCCAAGGCTCTCAAGACGACCCCATAAACCCTTTAAAAATGATGAAAGTACATCAGTTTTGTATGAAATATGTGTTAAAAGTAAAAGAAAATTATTTATTAAATCATTTAAACGTTTTATTAACATATTAAACCATTTTATTAACATATTAATTAAACCATTATTAAACATTTTTAATTAACACACACATACACGCACCTGTCTCTCTCTCTCTCGCTCTCTCTCTCTCACACACACACACACACACACACACACACACACACACACACACACACACATACACACACACACACACACAATACAGCATGCATTAAATGTGTATTGTAATCACATTAAATGTTTATTTCCACAAGCAGGACGTCATTTTAAGACGTGGAATTCAAGGCGCAGTCCCTGCTTGACAGATCGGAGGTCCAAACTCAACTTTAACTTGATTCCTTGAGGGATTGGAGGTCCAAATTTATGAAACATTTACTGAAATAACTAAACTAAAAACTATAGAGTTAAGCCTTATTCTGTCTCTATCTCTATCTCTCTCTCTCTCTCTCACACACACACACACACACACACACACACACACTCTCTCTCTCTCTCTCTCTCTCTCTCACACACACACACACACACACACAGAAAACTTGGGCCACGCCCACACTCAACGCGTAGCTGACGGAACAATTCTATTTAAATGTTTAAATGGACAGGATGTTTTATTTAAAATGGAATTACAGTACCTATTTGAAAGATCAGAGGTCCTCATTCAATATTAACTTGCTTCTTTGTGAGATCGGAGGTTTTCTCCTCCGGAGCACGCTGTTTTAATATCGTGCCAAAATAATCGCCTCCGTCACTGTATTTCCGCTTTAAGGTCTCCTTCTGCTTCAATATCATCCCGATTGTAGAGGGGTTTCGGTGATAGCGAAATATAACACTGCATGATCAATCTTAAAACAAGCCAACAGTCAACTCTCCTTCACGCGTGTGACATACAGCAAGTATGGTACAGGAAGTATGGGTCATGTTCGCTGCGTCATCCCTCCTAGCCAATGGGAGGCCAGCGGGGCGGGACGTTGGGAGACAGCCATGAGAGAGCAACTCGTGCATCGTGTGAAATTTTGATTGGCACGTTTGAATTTTGAATGGCACATCTGGCGCTTTTCATAAGAGGAGGTTGTTTTCGTATCCCGGGGACGAAAACTTAGGAAAATGTTTTTCGTAACCCGGAATTTTCATAGCCAGGGGGTTTCGTAAGGAGGGGGCCGACTGTATATGTACAGGTGGTGTACTGGTTAGCACATTCATCTCACAGCAAGTAGGTCCTAGGTTTGAATCCCATGCTTGGGTAATGAGTGTGGAGTTTGCATGTTCTCCTCCAGGTACTCCGGTTTCCTCCCTCAGTTCAGAGACATGCATATTAGGCTGACTGGCTAATCCGTAGATGTGAATGTGATGATTGTGTGTGTGTGTGCTGGCGACGCGGTTTACATAAGACCTGTTTTGGATGCACCAAACCTTCACCACCCAGTGTTAGTTGAGATAGACCCCGGCCTCTGAGGGAACCCAGTAGGATTAAGCGGCATGGGAAATGAGTGACGGGTGTAACGTATCATCGTAGATTTTGCCCTGAGAGGCCACAGTAGATGAATAAGTGTTATGAAAAATACGCTGAGAGTGTAGAGTGAATGTGAAGCGCTCTTTAATAAACATCCTTCTTAATATAAACCTCATCAACATGTCTACTTACTATTTGTAATACCATCGCCATGGGGGGGTGACAAACACGGCGAGCAGCCGATCACCTCACAGTGTCAACAACCACACGTCACCCGCTATCTGATACGCTGAGGTCATTCCTTCCTGTGCCGCTGCTATGGCCGGGAGTTCATTTATAACCCGGGGTGAGGATGGCGACGAAGTTTGCGAGTTGCCAGGCAGAGACGAGGACACTGAAGGGTAGAAAGCATTGAGGAATGCCTCATTTTAGCCAGAAAAAAAAAATCTTTTCAGATCTGATTCTGAAGGATACGACAACTCTTTGTCAAACACATGACCGTCCTATTTCTGGTGAGGACCCGAATCCAGACAGAGCCCGAAGCCTATTAGCAGTTAAAATTAGGGCAGGCCACTTGGAACAACACATGCTTACTTCCAACAAAGGCGAGCAGGCTGGTGTCATGGTCATGTGCCATCCATCAGCAGCCTTGCTCTGTGATCAGGAGGACAGCTGAAGGGGGTGGGTGGGGGGTGAGTGGGTGTGGGGTGTGTGTGTGTGTGTGTGTGTGGGAGTGACAGCTTGATGAGGTAAAGGAGCAGAAGGGGGCTGGATAAGGGGGAAGATACCCAATGAAGACTTGCAAAGTCATTATATAAAGGTGGATATTTGCTAAGTGTCGGATCAGGCTGGTTCTGAAACGCCGTCACATTCCGTAATGACCACACCATTCTGGACATTACTGTCAAAGCGAGTTAGGTGCTGGTCTGAAGCACGGCTATGTTAGGAATGAAATACTGAGAGACGTTCTGTCACAGATACTCTTACCACCCAGCAGCACATCCTGACGTCTTTTAAATTCCTCTTATACCACAACAAATCTGACAAACATTACTGTAAATCATAAACAAAAAACCGTCATACTTTATAATCGTTTTTATTATATTTAATGATAGAGATCTAGCAGCTTGAGCGGTACAGGGGTGTGGTAGTCAGTATGTGTGCCTCACAGTAAGAAGATCCTGGGTAATGGCCGTTTCTGTGTGGAGTCTGCATGTTCTCTCTACGCTTGTGAGGGTTTCCTCCATGGAATCTGGTTTCCTCCTACAGACCAAAGACATGCACATTAGGCTAACTGGCTGCTTCAATGTTGCCTATATGTGTGAGTGTTGAGTGCGACTGGTTGTGTGTGTGTGTGTGTGTGTGTGTGTGTGTGTGTGTGTGTGTGTGTGTGTGTGTGTGTGTGTGTGTGTGTCGCCCCGCGATGATCTGGCGAGGTGTCAGCTGAGCTGGGCTCCAATGTTCCTGCTCCCATATTAGGATTATGCGATTTGGCAAATGAGTGAGTGATTAAACTTTCCCTAAGTGTAAGTGTGAGTATAAATGGCTGTGTGTGTGTGTGTGTGTGTGTGTGTGTGTGTGTGTGTGTGTGTGTGTGTGCTGGCCTTGTGATGGACTTGTGACCTGATGACAGTGTACCCTATCTTCACTCAAGGTCAGCTGAGAGAGACTCCAGCCTCCCTGCATCCTTATTAAGTTCATCATTGTTCATTTTCTGTAACCACTTAATCCTAATTAGGGTCACAGGGAGGCTGGTGCCTATCCCAGCCGACTCTGGGCAAGGACAGAGTATACTCTGGACAGCTCGCCAGGCCATCGCAGCACGGAAACACACTGACGACTTTGCAGCTGACTCTTGTCAAAAGTCTATTAAGTTAAGTGTTTCGCCAAATTAACGAATAAATGATTATTTATTAAAACATGTCAAATCAGTATGGGGGGGGGGGGGGGCACTGGCGGGCTGGTGGTGATGATGCTAGATCACTGATCTTAAGGTTAGGGGTTCAAGCCCCACTCTCAATGGGTTGTCACTGTCCCCCCAGTGCACTAACTGAATTATCAAAGGCCGGCCGAGTCTCTCACTGTCTGTGCTGGAGGAAAATGAATGAAAGAAATCGGGATGGGTCACCAAAACATCTGCAGATGTCTTCTGCTTCGCTCTTTAACACAGCGGTAAAGGTATTGAACTACTGATCATGAGGTTGTGAGTTCAAATCCAAGCACTTCCCGAATGGCCCTGTCGAGCCCTTCCGCAAAGACCTTAACAGTGAAATGCTTAGCTGTGTATATATATATATATATATATATATATATATATATATATATATATAAACAAAGAGAGAGATAAAAATGTTAAACCGCAATGGACAAGGACATCTTGACGAATTCTATAAATATAAAAGGACTATAGTGGAGAATTTCTGTTCATGGTGTTATATTAAATAACTTGGTATTTCACGCTTTGAATGTCGAGCTGAGGATGTTGTGTCGGTTTGGCGGCACTGTAATGTGCAGTAGACAGTGTGGTATATATAAATGCGAGTGTCCTCACAAGATTGTACACATTACATGGACATGGCCTTGTCTTCTGAACCGTCCATTGAGATACACGGTTCAGCGCCGCTGTTATACAGGACCATTCACGCCATGAAACAGAATATCTGCCTTCAGAAAGTCCACTTTGATCTGGACTTTAAACACCCATCACAAGCGTGCTATTGAGCGGCCAGACAAAACAGAACGCATGAAATGAAGTGTAATTCCAATCATGCTGAGTGACATTGACAAAGAGTAGAACAAACTGCAATAAACTGGTTTGAATGATAAACTTCGGGAGAGTAAATGCTCAACACATTTGCCACAGGGCATCGGTGGCCTGGGGGTACAGGTGCTGGATCGCTGATCCTAAGATTGGGGGTTCAAGCCCCACTCTCAACAAGGTTGTCCCCCCCCAGTGCAGCCAACTGGGTTATCAAAGGCCCGCCGTGTCTCTCACTGTCTGTGCTGAAGGTTCATGTTGAAGAACCATTGCTGACTTTTGACAAGAGGAGCTGCATAGCCGTCAGTGTGTTTCCGCCCTGCGATGGTCTGGCAAGCTGTCCAGGGTGTACTCTGCCCTTGCCCGGAGTCAGCTGGGATGGGTGCCAGCCTCCCCATGACCCTAATTAGAATTAAGCGATTACAGAAAACGACGGGATGAACATTTGACAGACAGGTGTCTAGGCATTGGGTTATGGAAGAAACTACAACTTCTACATGGTATTTCCATAGGTCTGAATGTAAAGTGTTGGATGAAGAAGCAGCGCACAGGCGGTGTCAGGGGTGGTGCACATCATCATTTATAAAGGTTTTTTGGAGCATATATTGTAATAACCTTTGTTTAACAGAACTATTATTGTTCATGGGGACATATTGCATGGACTAAATACATAGTCTCCATAGGAGGTCACTGTGACCTTGACTTTTGACCTGCGCCCCAAAAATCAAATCCTTATTCATCCTTGAGTCAATTTGGCCATTGATGCAACGCTTACAAAGAATCCCTCAAAGCGTCCTTGAGGGCTCTCGAGGCTACAGTGACCTTGACCTATGGCCTCCAAAATCTCATCAGTTTATACTTGAGACAAGACAGGCATTTGTGCACGGTTTAAAGAAAAGCATTCAAGAGGATCTTGAGACAAAGAATTCATATTCACAAGAATTCCACATTTTCTTCTTTTCCTTTCAGCTGTTCCCTTCAGGGGTCACTACAGCGAATCAACTGCGTCCATCTCACCCCATCCTCTGCATCTTCTTCTCTTACACCAACTACCTTCATGTCCTCCTTCACCACATCCATAAATCTCCTCTTTGGTCTTCCTCTAGACCTTCTGCCTGGTAGTTCCAACCTCAGCATCCTACTACCAATATATTCACTAGAATTATAACCAGAAATATAACTAGAATTATACTAGAAATATTCACTAGTTCAGAAGAATTCCACATATGAGGCTGTAATGACCTTGAAATTTGACCTATGACGAACAAATGGTATAATATTCAGTTTATTTTTATATCAGAGTCGACCTTTATGGTGAATTTGATCAAAATTTAAAACATTAAACAAATGTTTAAAAATTATTGAGATATCGAGTTCACAAAAATGGCACGCATGAGGCTGAAACGACCTTGATCATTGACCTATGACCTCCAAAATCTAATCAGGTCATTTTTAAAGCAGAGTGAGCATTTGTGCAAAATTTAAATAAAACCCTTCAAAGTGTTTTTGAGATGTTGCAATCACAAACACGGCCTGGACAGACGGACCGGCATCTTCAAAGATTCACGTCTCTCGCCCTGGCGACGAATAATAAGTCATCAAAACAAAAAGAAGATAACGGCTCTATTAAAAGGTAAATATACGGTGAAAAGACGGAAACCTTGAACAATTTGGAATTTCAGCCTGTCCTCAGTTGTCCAGGTCACACTCGTGGCGTACTGTATATATTTATCGGGCTCTGCGCGGACAGATGTGGTGAATCGTCTCCTGAACTGAAGGCCCTGCTGCTTGCATGTTCTCAGGACTTCATCATTGCCACGGACTGCTGAATGTGAAAGGCTACTCTTTTTGGGGTGGAGTGAAAACTCCTCCTTTTCGAAGATGGACAGCTCACTTTTCACGCGACTCCAAAAGGTCCCGGAAATACAGGATGAGACGTGCGAACAGAAACGGAGCCAATACGACAGCAAGCAATTAAATCAGCAATAAATATATGGAGTAAAATGAAAAAAAAAAAAATGATGAAAAAAATCAGATGGGTAGAAGAATAAGTTTCGGGTTGCCGGGGGGTTGAGGAGGTGGGTGGAGGAGGCGGAGTGGCCCCTTTCCCGGGTGGTGACAGAGGCAGCTGTCCTGACTTTTTTGCCCTTCTCTGTCAGCCATTAATTTCTCACAAAGGCCCCCAGTGACAGCTTGCTCATAGTGACCATACTTGGAAACAAGGTGCATGACAGACACGGTGAGAATGGCGCACAAGACGATATGTGCTCTGACAGCGAAACGGAGTTTTTAGCGAGTCGCTAACGATGCAAAACAAAAAATAACCGTCATGTTTTCATACTTCAGATTAATTCACAAATGTCGTGCTTGGGTGAGATTGTGAAGTTGTGCTCGGTGACTGTTGGGCTATAAAAGATTTCCGGGTGTACTAGGTCTTTTGCCTGAAAGCTTACTCTTGTTAGGGTCGTCAGGGAGGCTGGTGCTGGTCTCAGCTGACACTGGGCAAAGGTAAGGTACACCCTGAACAGACCACCTCGGGCCAATACACACCTGTCATTTCATTGATTTTCTGAACCGCTTAATCCTAATTAGAGTCACAGGGAGGCTGGTGCCCATCTCAGCAGACTCTGGACGAGGGCAGTGTCTGGGCGTGTTGGCCCTACGATGGCCCGGTGAGCTGTCCAGGGAGTACCTTGCCCTCACCCAGAGTCAGGTGAGAGTCAGCCTCCCTGCGATTCTAATTAGGATTAAGTAGTTTACAAAATGACTAAATAAAATAAAACTCACATCAATTTTTTTTTCAAAGATGTGCGACCTGCCGCCTTAGATAAGAATCGACCTCCGGTCGGCTCGGGGATGGATCGCCGGCCACAATGTACGGACCGGTGCACGCCCCTGAAATTGCTCCTCAGCTATGTAAATGAGTGAAGTTAATGAATGGTTTCTTTCATCACGCAGAGTGTGAAGTAACTATTCTATCTATGTCTACCTAGGCTGCTGTTTACGATAAGCGTGTGCCAGACATTCAGACCAAATGAAAAAATACACTCGAGGAACCATCCCAGGCATCTTCCATAACAAGCTCCAGAAACTCTCGAAAGCATCACTGCTATGTTGCAGGGAATCTTGAGAATCTTCAGCCGGACCTTGATGTGTGTGTGTGTGTGTGTGTGTGTGTGTGTGTGTGTGTGTGTGTGTGTGTGTGTGCGCGTACGCGTGTGTGTAAGTGCGCATGTGTGTGTGTGTGTTTGTGCGTGTGCGTGTGTGTGTGTATGTGTGCGTGTGTGTATGTGTGTGTGTGTGCATGTGTGTGTGTACATGTTTGTTTGCGTGTATGTGTGTCCATGTGTATGTCTGTGCATGAGTGTTTGTGTGTGTATGCGTATGTGTGGGTGTGCGTGTGTGTGCATGCATGTGTGTGCACATATGTGTGTGTGTGTGTGTGTGTGTGTGTGTGAGAGAGAGAATTTAGAGTGCCTGAAATCGGATCATAACAGTGAGGTCTCATGATTAGAATTTTCCAGGATGTGGGTTACAGTTAATTCGGAAAGGTGATTCGATGTCCTGAGCGCTGCCTTGTGTGGCCTCCTCGTTGCCGCTCCCTGTTTCAGTTAACTGTTCCCACCTGGAACTTCGAGCCTGGTGGCTCAGCCGTGGGCATGAAGCCAAAAGCTACAATCATAGTAGAAATATCATGGACGATTTATTGAACAAACCTGAGGAGTTTACCCGCTCACGGTACAGCACCTCAGACGCTGAGCACCAACAGTGTACCAGGTCTGTTCTGCTTCTAGAGAAAAAAAAACCCCACCATAGTGCACTTGTGTGTGTGTGTGGGTTTAAACCAGATCACATTCTCCATGGCACGGATTCCTGCATGTGGCATCTCAATAAAATAAGACAGATGCAGTGAAAGCTGGATTAAACTGGAATTTAGCAGTATTCTGCAATGCTGACATCATCGTTACAGGCGTAATAATCTCATAGCCAATGAGCAATTCATAATAAAACCTGTAGTGCAGTCTTACTGATGGCAAAATAAAAATAATTTAGAGCAATCACACACACACACACACACACACACACACACACACACACACACACACACGGGGAGATTTGGAACCAACATTAAGCCTACTCTGCATGTTTTTGGACTGTGGAAGGAAACCAGAGTACCCAGAGGAAACCCACCCAAGCACAGAAATATTATGCAAACTCCACACAGAAATGTCCAGGCCTGGGAGTCAAACCCAGGACCTTCTTTCTGTGAGGGTGACATGTGAGCCACTGTGCCACCCCAATATAATATACAGTGCTATCTTGACTTACGAATTTAATCCATTCCGAGGGCGAGCTCATAAGCCGAAAAGTTTGTTAGATAAAACAATTATTCCCATCAGTAATAACAAAACCAATTAATCCGTTCCAACCCCCTCTCAAACTCATATAACCTGACACAAACACATATATTTTACCTAATATATTAAAGATAAACATGTAAAACAATACATATTTCATAATAATACATGTACACTAGCATGAATAATAATTAATAATAAATAATAACAAAACAAGAATAAACAATAAATCAACTAACCATTCCTATCGACTACAGTGACGGTGTGACGTGGGCAGGCACGAGGTGGTGCATAACGGAAGAGGAAGAGGAGGACAATTTTGTGCGTGTGCACACTACGAATGCCAGCGAGGAAAGGCTCGTGGTGTGCTCCCACAAGGCCAGTGCTTTTCAAATAGTGGGGCGCAACACCCCTAGGGGGCGTGGTGTGATGCCAGGGGTGGGTGTGTGTGTGTGTGTGGGGGGGGGATGACCCTGGGGAACATGCTTTTTTTCGTACTTTACTAGAATTCAGTGTAATTGCGCATGCTCTACAGTAGGTGGCAGTTTCGCTCTCACTGAGTTCCCTAAAGCACCGAGCAAAATATGTGAAGCTCAGTAAGCACTATTAATCGTCGCGCGCGGGGCGCTGTGGGGGTGTGTGAAATGTTTTGTTTCTCCTAAAGGGGGCGTCAGAGAAAATAATTGAGAATAACTGCACAAGGCATTCTCGGAGCAAGGAGAAATACACACAGAATACGAGGCTAATCAGCCTGGAAAAGCCATTTTCCCAGCAGAGCTTGTAAATCAAAATTTTGCTCGTTGGATGGGGCAGATTTTTGGTGGGATCGAAGCTCGTATCATGGAAAATTCATTATAAAAGACACTTGTAAGTCAAGGTACCACTGTGTATATATATATATATATATATACACACAGGTCCTTCTCAAAAAATTTGCACATTGTGATGAAGTTCATTATTTTCTGTAATGTACTGATAAACATTAGACTTTCATATATTTTAGATTCATTACACACAACTGAAGTAGTTCAAGCCTTTTATTGTTTTAATATTGATGATTTTGGCAAAAAAGTAAAGAAAAACCAAAAATCCCTATCTCAAAAATTAGCATATTTCATCCAACCAATTAAAAAAAAAAAAAAAAAAGTGTTTTTAATACAAAAAAACACAACCTTCAAATAATGATGTTCACTCAATGTGCACTCAATACTTGGTCGGGAATCCTTTTGCAGAAATGACTGCTTCAATGCGGGCGTGGCATGGAGCCAATCAGCCTGTGGCACTGCTGAGGTGTTACGGAGGCCCAGGATGCTTCGATAGCGGCCTTAAGCTCATCCACAGTGTTGGGTCTGGTGTCTCTCAACCTTCTCTTCACAATATCCCACAGATTCTCTATGGGCTTCAGGTCAGGGGAGTTGGCAGGCCAATTGAGCCCAGTAACACCATGGTCAGTAAACCATTTAGCGGTGGTTTTGGCACTGTGAGCAGGTGCCAGGTCGTGCTGAAAAAATTAAATCTTCATCTCCATAAAGCTTTTCAGCAGATGGAAGCATGAAGTGCTCCAAAATCTCCTGATAGCTAGCTGCATTGACCCCGCCCTTGATAAAACACAGTGGACCAACACCAGCAGCTGACATGGCACCCCAGACCATCACTAACTGTTGGTACTTGACACTGGACTTCAGGCATTTTGGCATTTCCTTGTCCCCAGTCTTCCTCCAGACTCTGGCACCGCGATTTCCGAATGACATGCAAAATTGGCTTTCATCCGAAAAAAGTACTTTGGACCACTGAGCAACAGTCCAGTGCTGCTTCTCTGTAGCCCAGGTCAGCCGCTTCTGCCGCTGTTTCTGCTTCAAAGTGGCTTGACCTGGTTGAAAGTATGAAAGTTTAATTTTTATCAGTACATTACAGAAAATAATGAACTTTATCACAATATGCTACTTTTTTGAGAAGGACCAGTCTATATAATCGCGATAACAGACATTCAATTCAGGTGTCTGTCTGTCGGTAATCACCTGACATGCTGGTCACTTACAGGCTCCATCAATCTACAGTCTGTTAGAAAGAAATCAGCCTCATGCTTTCTCTTAGCTTCTCTCTGTTTGTGTGAATGATGTGCTGGTCTCTTAAACAATTCATTCATATGATCCACCTTAAGGTATTTCTTAAGTTCTAAAGCAATGGAGATCCCAAAACTGAAAATTCTTGTTTTTATTATTATTCAAAAATAATTTACTGTATACATGTCTCCATGCGGGTTTAATATGGGATGCACTTTTATTCCAGTGACTCGAATACACTCCACAGTATGAACGCGGTACGGAAAACAAAGCCATACGGACGGCCACCTTCACGATGCCCTTCGTAAGACTCCAACATGGCTGAGACGTGTACTTGGACATGATCAGATTTCATATCTGCACCTAGAAAAGCCCTTTTATGTCACTACCTTGGGTCCTGTGACCGGCGGGCCATCATCTTGCAGTATTTCGGGATGAGATCAGAATCTTTTTTCTTTGCTCAGGCGCCCGGACAGTTTCTCCACACCTGCCCTGTAAATGACAGCTCTGTGGGCGTCCCCATGAATCAACGGTCATGTGGCCGAGCCTCGACACTGCTGGGACAGGCACCAAGTTAGAAACGGCCCTGTAATTGTAGTAGGACAGCTGAAAACGAGATCGAAGAACGAAACTGTCCGAGAGCACCAGGGTCCAAAAAGGCTCGATGCACTCGGTGTGAGGGGGTGGATTTAAGGGCGGGCTTGTGTGGCGCATGCGTGTGCGCTTGTGTGTGTGTGTGTACTAGTTGTTCCAATGGAGCAAACAAAGTTCACTGAAGGTTCTAGTAGAATGTGCTACATACAGTGTCTCTGTGTTGTCTCTCATAATATAAAGATACGTTGTACGATATATTTTCATTTTACGATATATATTTAGTTATTGATTAAAAATTGATAGAAATTCAGTCTTAGCACATGCACCTTAAAGCATGAGGGTCCTGGGTTCGAATCCCAGGCTCAGCAACTGGACCATTCAATCCTAATAGGGTCACAGAGAGGATGAGCCTATCTCGACCAATACCTGGCAGACAGCTTGGTCGAGCATTTTGAAGCAGGTAGTTCCAAACTGTACGCACGGCGAATACGCATGGCTTCGGACTACGCAAACTGCACACAGAAATGCCCCAGCCTGAGACTCGACCCCAGAAGGTCTGTGCTGAGAGGCGGACATGCTAACCACTACACCACCGTGCCTCCTGCCGGCTGATTAGACGGATCTGAAGATTTACTAATGATCTCATTATTGTTGGAATTTATCTTAATTAACTTATCAGGCTAATTAAGGTGCAAATCATTGATGAGTATTTTCTGATACCGTGCCAGGAATGAAAGAGGGAATTCCGGCTCGCCGGGCCGAGCTCAGCCACACGTGTCCAAGTATTCAGCGTGTCAGAGTCACCCGTGCCGGTCGCCCTAAAAGCTGTAATTATGCAGCATTAAATACAGCATTTGAAAAACATTTCGAACATTTTATCTTTGCTCTATTCAGGATCACCTGAGTGTTTGTTAAGCGCTGCCTTGATGCCGTTATCTTTAGCATCTCCTTCATTAAACATCCAAAACATCCGTCCTCATTAAGAAGCATTTTCCGACCTGGAAGAATAAGCCTTTCTTCCTGCCTTCATTCTCTCTCCTCCGCCTCGCTTTTTTCCCCTTTTTCTTTTTCTTTTTTCATCCCCAAAGACGTTAATTGAACGGCCGTATAATGCTATCTTGTTTAGGTACGCTGGGAGGTGAGCACAAAAGGCAGGGCGGGCCACGGGATGAAAAAGACGGTACCGGTCGGAGGAACCATTCACAAACGGAGCTCATTAAGGAGAGAAAGACCTACACGTTCAGTGTGTCGCTGTCTCATTGCTAACACCGCAACAGGTGCAAATCAAAACGTGATTGTTGACTCCGCAGGTTTCCCTCGTTCTTCTTTATTAGAGGTGGACATATGAGTAGGGAAAGGTCTGGCCTATAATAGCATGGTTAAAATACACATCTGGGGTATCCCTGTACTCATTGATTACATGCGGGGGGAAAAAATAATAAAAGTAAAAGCTCCAAAAAAAAAAAAGGAAGAAGAAGAAGAAGAAGAAGAAGAAGAAGGGAGACATGAAGTGGTAAATAAATGAAAAGTCTGCGAGCTCAGGCGGTGACACACCAGTGGGACGTGGGGGTCTTACAATGAAAACAAGAGCCATTCTGCTATTACTGCGCCGCTACAAGGCAGGATGGAGGCTGACAAAAACCAGCATCAAAGAGACAAGATACAAAGCCTTGGATGAAGCATCTCTGTCTTTTCTCCTGGGTTTCTAAGCAACTTATAATAGAAGGTCAAAGTCAAACAAGAGCCTGGAGAGATGCAAGTGCATGCAGAGAAAATTGGGAGGAACTGAAATGCTCCTGGCATTGCGGAATCCAATGTAATCACTTTCCCATAAGCCACCAGGTCCACCCAGTTAAAATATATTAATTTTTTAATTAAAAAACAAAACAAAAACTGAATATAAAAATTACTTTTAAAAAAGTTTAAGAATAAAAGGATCGTTTTTATTTGTGAATTTTATTATTTATTTGGAAGAAAAACAGACCGCATGGTGACACGGTGGTACAGTGGTTAGCTCACTCGCCTCACAGCAAGAAGGTTCTGGGTGCGATTCCCCAGGCATGGGAGTTCCTCTGTGTGGAGTTGGCCTGTTTCTACCATGTACTCTGGTACTCTGGTTTCCTCCCCCTGATTTGCAAAGCCGCTTACTCCTACTAAGGGTGTGTAGAGACTCAGTAGAGTCTATCTCAGCCGACAGTATGTGAAGGTAGGATACATCCCCAACACGCCAACATACACACAAGACCATTTACACTTACATTCATCCCTAGGGGCAATTTTGAAGCAGAGAATTAGCCTAGCATGCATGTTTTTCTCCTGCAGAAGGAAATCAGAGTACCCAGAGGTCCATAAGCACAGGAAGAGGATGCAGACTCCACACAGAAATGCCTGAACCCAGAACTTGCCAAACAACTACATTTACACTGACAGCATTTAGCAGATGCTCTTATCCAGAGAGACTGACCGAAGCTTTAAAGTCTCTATCAGTGAATATATTCTTATTGTCGTTTGTTAAAACACAGACCAAGTATAACATCAGTCAAATCCAGTGGGTACGTGTTGCACAGGATGTGTGTATGTGTGTGTGTGTGTGTGCTTGTCTACAGTAGTAGGTCTCTGTCAGCCTCAAGGACTATGGAGCTGCCCTCTGGCTGGTATCCCAGCTGGTGATACTCTCCAGTGTGCAGAGCCTGGGTCGGAAGTGTGGAGGACAGGCTGTTACCCAAGTAGCATACGACTGGGTTCTGGTGCCGCTGCAGGAGTTGCCAGAACGTTGCTGTGAACGAACTGCCTCAGGGGACTCCAACTCCTGGTTTATATACAGCATAGTGCTTCATCTAAAGTTACCAGCCATCATTGAAAGATACCCAGTGACTCAGCTGTTTGTACATCCAGAGGAAGTTCATTCCACCGCCTTGGAGCCAGAACAGACGCATTTTTCCCTTGCCCCTCGGTAGAGGGAGGGATCATTCTCGCGGTGCTGGAGGATCTGAGAGAACACGGTGCAGTGCAAGGTGTGATAAGTGCTTTGAAGTAAGAAGCTGCAGCTCCATTTTTGGCTTTGTAGACAAGCATTAGTGTTTTAAATCAAATGCGAACAGCTACAGGAAGCCACTGGAGAGAACATAGCAGTGGTGTGGGAAAATTTGGGAAAATCCCCCTCATCACCCTGACAGACACTCTTATCCAGAGCAACTTACATTTGTCTTTTTTTGATACAACAGAGAAATTGAGGGTTAGGGACCTTACTCAAGGGTCCATTAATGGTGGTAGTGGGGCTTGAACCACTGACCTCAAGATCAGTAACCTATCAGCTTAACCACTGAGCCATACTGCTAAAGAATCTGCCACTACACCACCATGCCGCTGGTGTTTTGTTTTTTTTTGAAGTCTTATTCAAAATTTTAGAATACACTGCATGAAAATAAGAGAAAAACAAACTAAAATAAGATTTTCATGTTTTATTTTCTTTTATTGATTCATTCTCTAAGCCACGTAATCATAATTAGGGTCGCAGGGAGGCTATCAGCCATCTCAGCTGACTATTGGTGAGGGCAATGTACACCCTGAACAGCTTGTCAGACCATTGCAGGGCCAACACACATAGAATCACTCATACTTACACCTAGGCGCGACATATTTGGAACAGCAAATCAGCCGACTGTGCATGTTTTTGGACTGTGGGAGAAAACCAGAATACCGAGAGGAAACCCACGCAAGCACATGGAGAACATGTAATACACACAGAAACGCCCCAAACCCAGGAGCATCATGGTATGGGGATGTTTCTCATACTACGGTGTCGGGCCTTTATAATCACATCCAGAAATGATGGCTCAGTTTGAAAGCATCAGAACACTTGAAGAGGTCGTGCTGCCTTATACTG
Organism: Plotosus lineatus; assembly: GCA_024760905.1. Taxonomy (NCBI): domain Eukaryota; kingdom Metazoa; phylum Chordata; class Actinopteri; order Siluriformes; family Plotosidae; genus Plotosus; species Plotosus lineatus. Next base: position 3,783,820 of record CM045751.1, on the reverse strand, counting down.
AAGAGGAAATGCCCTTGAAATGGGTTGTAACAATACAACGACCCCAAACACACCAGCTAACGGGAAACACCTCGTTTCCAGACTAACACAATTGATGTTATTGAGTGGCGGCCCGATCCTGAACCTCAATCCAATAGAAACCTTGTCGGGTTACATCAGAAATACAGCTTTTGAGGCAAAACCCAGAAACCCAGAAGAGCTGTGGAATGTAGTCCGATCATCCTGGGCTGGAACATCTGCTCACAGGTAACAGAAGTTGGTCGACTCCATGCGACACAGATGTGCAACAGGTGTCAGAACCAGTGTTTATACAAATATTAGTTCAGTGATTCAAAGGAAAGCAAAAACATTAATATTTACCTGTTTATAAAATGAATGATTGAGTTTGTAAAGAAAACAAACACTGATATTTTTAACAGTCTAATATTCACTATTCTTCAATTTCTTTAAAGGAATAACAAACATTTTATTTATTTTTTGTTTATGTTTTGGTTTGGAATAGAATGTGTCATTTTCCCCAACGCATTTTGTGTGTGTAAATAAAACTGAAAAGGGTTTTGAACATGATTCACTTTTTTTTTTTTTTAAACACACCGCATTTATTTTGAAAGTGACTCTTGATGCATTTATGTTGTTTTAGCACTAATTCTGAGCTCCAATATGGACAGAAAGTCTCTTCTTCTTTTCCTTGCAGCTTTTCTCTTCAGGGGTCACCACAGCGAATCATCTGCCTCCATCGCACCCTATCCTTTGCATCATCTTCTCTTACACCAATATGTACAGAAAGTAAAATTCTAAAATAAAAAAAATAATTAAAAATGAAGAAAATCTCTGTTGATGTAAAAGATTATGATGCAGATTATATTTGTGCATCTTTTCAAGCAGTAAGTGTCTGGGGGGAAAAAAACCCCCAAACTTGGTGAGCCGAGGAGAGAAATAGCCTTGTGATCTGAAGCGCCTTCACTGTACCAACAGTAAGTGTTTTTCAACACACAACTCACCTCCCACTCAGATTTAATATAATGTGTGTGAATAGGCTTCTTTCACCTCTTATCACTAATGGAGAGGCATGTAAAGATTCATTCTTCCCTAAAGACTGTCACGGGGGCGGGGGGCGGGAGGGGGGTGGTCGTGGCGGTGGTGGCGGCGGCAGAAATCATACAGCAACTGAGGGGAGAAAAGGACCAGCTGGAGGAGTGTTCAGTGTTTACATAAAAACAGATCAAACAATTAGCATCCATTCATTCGGGATCCTCATTAAGAGGTCTGTGACGGGCCAAGTGACTAAATTAATTGTGTTTTTAATTTATTTTATTATTTCAGAAGAGAATAGACACACATGTTGAAGTAACTCAGAAATTCGGGGTAATTCCATGATCCACGCAAAGATACATTCATTCATTTTCTGAACCGCTTAATCTTAATTAGGGTCTGGGATGATGGAGCCCATCTCGGTCAACACCCTGGACAGCTCGCCAGACCATTGCAGTGCAGACACACACACACATACAACATACTTACTCTCACACCTAGGGGCGATTTGGAATAGCCCATTAACCTTACCTGGCATGATTTTGGACTGCGGGAGGAAACCAGAGTACCCAGAGTAAACCCATGCAAGCGTGGCAAAAAAAACATGTAAATGCCACACTGAAACACTCCAAGCCTGGTAATCGAACCCAGGACCGGCCTCATGTGAGGTCAATGTGCCACCATGCCACCTCCATACAAGTATATAAATTAAAATAGAAAAACATCCATTAAAGTAAGTGTCCATCATGATAACTTACAGGACTTAATTGAGGACTGTGAAATTACACAGACATGGACACTGCTAGCAGTTAGCGCTGCTGGTAAAATTGTGTTGTTGTTCAGTAAGAATTTCTTTTATTGTGGTTTGAGCATTCTTTGACCTCTTTGATGTCGCGGCGACATTTACTTTATTTTTGACCTTCATTCCACCAGGGGGTTTTCCTCTCGCGGTACAGATTGCACGTGTAAACTTTTTTTTGTCGGCTGGAAATTTGTTTTATTGTGTCTTACTTATTTGTATTTAATTATATCGGAAGAGAAAAAATTAGATGGATCAATAAAAAAATCTGCTGGTCCGTAATAAAATCTTAAATATACTGTACATATAGGGATCCCTCACTTTCTGTGGTTAATTGGGACCGAGATTCCCCCGCGATACCTGAAATCCGTGAAGTAGGATCACCCCCCCCCCATCCCCCTGACTGATGTATATGTACATGTATATGTGTATATAATGTCAATAAATACATATTCAATGCTACAAATGCTTATAATGACATTTGTCTGTCTTCCTTTCAGCTTTTTCCTTTTTACTCGGGAGTCGCCACAGCGAATCATCCGATTCGCACATTTGATTTGGCAGAGGTTTTTTTTTTTTTACGTCGGCTGCCCTTCCTGTCACAACCCTTTTTAGCGAGGGACAGAAACACGCTGACGACTTTGCAGCTACTCTTGTCGAAAGTCAGCAATGGTTCTTTTACATCAACCTCTCACCATAGACAGTGAGAGACATGGCCCGCCTTTGATAACCCACTTAACCGCACGGGGGGGACAGTGACAACCTTGCCCTTGTGGAGAGTGGGACTCGAACCCCCAACCTTTGGATCAGCGATCCAGCGTCCTCTCCCACTAGACCACCACTGCCCTTAATAATGACATTTAAACATTCAAAAATAATGCAGAAGATGTAAATAAAATATAAATACACACAGAGAGATGCATGTGCACACACTCAGATACACACCTCACAAAAATGTAACTAGTTTTGATGGGAGGTTTTGGGTTGTTTTTTGTTTTTTTGCATAATTGGCCTTGCTTTTGTGGCATTTTCCTTAAGTTTTTCCCCTTTTCTTCCTTATTTTTTTTATTCAAGGAATATTTAAAAAAAAAAAAAACCCACAATGCACTTAAGCCGCATGAATTGAGCGCGAAGTAGCGTGGGATCTCTGTATATAATTATATACATATACAGTCGGCCCTCTACTTACGAAAAGCTCTGAATATGAAAAATCCAGCTTAACGAAAAACATTTTCCTAAATTTTCATCCTCCGTGTACGAAACAACCTCTTACAAAAAGCGCCATTCAAAAATTCAAACAATGCGAGAGTTGCTCTCTCATTGGCTGTCTCCCAACATCCCACCCTGTTGGCCTCCCACTGGCCAGGAGGGAGCTGAACTGTACCCATTTCGGTAACCATACTTCCTGTTTGTCACACGCGTGAAGGAGAGTTGAACAGGACTGTTGGCTCGTGAGTTTTTTTGAGAGTGATCATTGCAGCGATATATTTCGTTATTCATCATGGACCCCAAGAAAGTGATTCCCAGTGACACCGACAAGAAGAAGCAGGCTCCGTTATCAATCAAAGTGAAGCAGGAGAGAATGAAAAAACGAAAGTGAGATGCGAAATCACAAAGGAGTATGGCCGAAACCCCTCTACAATCAGGATGATATTGAATTTTGATATTGAATATTGATATTGAATATATATATTGTATTTGCCAAACCACTTAAACATAAAATGATGGTCGTGGGGAGGCTACATGATAGCCAACTCCCTGAACAGATCGTCAGACCATCGCAGCGTATATACAGTATACATATTTTTACATTATGAGAGCAAAATGTGATTGCATCTTATGATATCTTGTGCTCATTGTGAAAAAAATGTAAATTATTCAGTCATTGAGAAAATATAAAAAAATTAACCTGTAACAAAGCAATCAAATCTACATCAACAAATCTACATAAATCTAAAAGAAACAAATCTACATAATTTAATATAATATATGAAGTGTCTAAATATGATATAACCGTGTAAATGGAGTGAATGATTTAATCATTACAGAGTATAATGAGCACATAATTTGCTCGGGTCAGAAATTAAAAGCGTGTTGGGGGGGGGGGGGGTGACGTTTAAGTGCAGCTTTCACTGGCCCGACGAGATAAAGCACAACTAAAGAGAATAAAGATCTTTGACCAACTAAAAGCAGAGAGGAACAAAATCAAGGCCAATCATGCAGTGTTCAAAAGCACTGAATTGTGAGCGATTTTTTTTTTTTTTTAATCTGCAAATGGGAAATGATGCATTGTGGTCTCACATCTCCGATACGGGGCTTCAAAATAAGCAGCTTCAAATCTTTCCCCTTGACCTGTACAGCCTCCATTTAAGGAGTTTTTTTTTAAATATTGCTTCAGTAGATACAGAGGCACAAGATTCAAGTTTCAGTGAATGATGAAGAGATTTTCAGGTTCAAACAATGCTGAAGAATTGAATGAGTGAGGTGGAATAACTGGGACGATCTCTGAACGACAATCGTGGTCTTTTGACAATTTTCTGTTTGTGTAAAACACGTTCGAGGAATAAGTGTTTAAAAAACCCCACGGAGACAGAGGACACACAGGTGGAGTTCAAATTATTAAAACTAACAGAACAAGAAAGCGGAGATCAACTCGCTGTTATTTTGATTTGTAAAGCAGAATGGAATTGCTCTGGATTGTGGGAGGAAACCGGCATCCCCAGGAGAAATCCACACAAGCACAGGGAGAAGACGCAAACTCCACATGCAAACACCATTAGGTCTTGAACCCAACGCCTTTTTGGTGTCAGGAGGACATGCTAACCATGATGTTACTGTGCTCAACAACAAATTTTGCTAATTGAGTGCAGGATGGTACGATAAAGATAAAGATAAAGATAAAGAGATGTTTATTGTCAAATGTTGCATGAACAATGAAAATCAGTTTCGCAGCAATTATAAAAAGAAAGTGCACACAAATATACAAACGTACCTACACACACATATACAGACATACCTATATACGTACACATATAGCTATACACATATACCCTACATACCTATACATACACACACACACACATATATACACATATATATATATATATATATTTTTTTTTTTCCCCCACATATTCACACATACAGAAGGGTGAATGATATGAAAGGTGCCTGATATACGGTGGGTAAGAGGTAGAGCTTTTTATTGTCAAATAAATGGTGCTAAAATGTTGTGATGTTCAAGACCTGCTCTAAACATGAGCATTACACTGTGCCAGAAGATGATCTGAGTGATGGTTATTCAGTCAGTGTGTGTGACGGTGGTGGTGGGGTGGTAGCGATGTGATGGTGGTGGTGGTGGTAGTGACAGTGGTGGCGGTGCTGGTGGTGGTGGTGGTCGTGCTGGTGGTGGTGGTGGTCGTGCTGGTGATGACGTGGTGATGGTGGTGGTGATGGTTACACATTTAGCAGCTTGTGAATAAAAGTTGTACTCGAGTTTGTTAGTTTTTGTTTTGAGTGTCCTGTACCTTTCTCCGGAGGGAGGGACGGGGACGGGCGTGTTCAGGGTGTGTGGTGTCCCTGATGATTCCATTGGCTCTCCATTGAGTCTGTCAGTTTAAATGTCCCCGGGTGGTTAAGTATAGTTCCAATAACCCGCTCTGCTGTCGTCCCCACCGCTGCAGGGCCTTCCTGTCCTCTGCAGTACAGCTACTGAACCACAGGAGGCTCTCGAGAGCAGAGCGATAAAAGTTCATCAGTAGGGCTCGGGGTAGGCAGGCCTGTCGGAGCATGTGGTAATAACTTCCCACAATTTTATAAAGTATAAAAATCAATCAATCAATCAATCTCTCTATATATCTATCGACCTTTCTAGGTTTTTGTCATGCAAGCACATGGGGAAGATACAAGCCACATGAGCCCAGGACTTGAACCCATTACCTTTCACCATGAGAAGGACGTGCGAGCCACCACGCCACCGTGCCGCCAACTTTAATTCATAATTTATTGATTCTGGAAGAATGATTCTGGTTTGTCAAATAAATCATCAACATTTTGTCACTTGTTGTGGGCGTCAGCGAGGCGTCTTGCTTCGGTGCAGCTCTGCAGTCGTTCAGAGCGGCTCTGGCAGGGAAACACTGAGGCATTCCTCCAGATATTTACCACCAATGAGAGAAATGCCTACAATGTCTGCTGTCGCTCTACAAATACAGTTGCACTTGCCTGCTGCTCGCTTCGGGTTAAGGCGCATGCAGTTGTGGAATTCTTGGGCTTCATGTTAGTCCAAAGGTAGAAACTGATAGACAACCTCTGGCTCCTGGACTACTGTACACTGTTCTGAAGATCCTGGAGGACGGTATAACCAGGCGTCAGGCCCGGTTTTATTGTATGATACCGACGTTCTTCCTTTTCAGATCTCAGAGGTTCTGTGCGGGACTTTGTAGACTTGAGAACATGCATTTCAATTTTTTTTCTTCAGTCGAATATATAAAACACTGACAAAGAGAAGAAAATCAACAAGGTGAAATTCCAGGCGTGACCTCTTCGTGACTCGAGTCTTGAGACAATCTAAAGCATTTTACATAAGCTTCTTATTTTTATTATTCAGGAATCAACAGTGTTGCAGATACTGTATAATAATAAATAACATCTGGTGATCTAACTGATGCTCACACATGTATTTATTTGCCATAAACATTAATTTGGTCATTTTCTAAGCCGATTAATTCTAATGAGGACTGTAGGGAGGCTGGCGCCTCTCTCCGGTGACTGCAGGCGAAGGTGGGGTACACCCCGAACAGCTCACCAGACCATCAGAGGGCCAACTCACGCACAATAATTCATTTACGCTCCTACAATCTGGAACAGCCAATTAGTCTGATGTGCATGTCTTCAGACTCTTGGAAGGAAACCAGAGTACCCGGAGGAAACCCACGCAAGTGCGCGGAGAACATGCAAACTCCATACGGGAATGAAACCCAAGACTTTCTTGCAGTGAGGGGAACATGATAACCACTGTGCCACCTGTCATCAAAAACATCTAAATGCTAAAATAATTAACATACAGGATTTTGGTTCATTAGGTTTGTGTTGATACTATTACTGTTATTACTAATAATAATAATAATAATAATAATAATAATAATAACTACCGTATTTTTTGGACTATAAGGCACACTTAAAATCCTTTCATTTTCTCACAAATTGACGGTGCGCCTTATAATCCAGCGCACCTTGTGTACTGACGGGGCTGTGTCGTTTGATGGATGGAGGGGTTTCTTCCGGGTTCTCCAGTTTCCTCTCACAGATATCTAAAAATATGCACAGTAGGTTAATTGGCTGTTCCAAATGGCCCGTAGGTGTGAGTGTGAGTATGAATGGTTGTGTGACCGTCGCCCATGCGATGGCCTGGCGAGCTGTCCATGGTGTACCCCTTCCTCTCCCGGAGACGGCCGAGATGGGCACCAGCCTCCCCGCAATTGAGATAATCCCACATGAGGATTAAGCGGTGTAGAAAAATGAATGAAGGAATGGTTTGTGGCTCTGTACTGCCCTCATGTGGAATTATTGTAACACAACATGATGCTGCAGTGATTTATATTCAGTTCCAGCTTTTAGAACATTTAAATATGTATATTAACGTTAATGGAGCCCTCCAGCCTGGACTAAAACATTTTTGATTTGTTTTTATATATTATTATATATAGTTGATATAATGTATGAAAATCTAAGACTTAGCAGATGAACTGTTAAACCACTGACACTGGAGACTCCTTCCATAAATAAACTTCTCCTCACTGGAAAATTCACCATTTTAATAATTTCTTGGGAATAAATTGTGTTCAGTAATGGGTTATTTTAGATGATTAAGAAAAATATAATTAAAAACACCCTGTTGTTATACAGCACAGCTAAAGTTACTTTACAATCTGAAACATACATGTCACACGGTGTATAAATTCTTTCAGTGATCCTGATGTATTTCTGTCTCATCATATCAGGACCGACTCGCAGGACAATTATTAACTACTAACAGGCAAGACTTTGTTCCCCACACGACCAAAAGATGTAAGAAAAGTGTAATAAATCTTCACTTTTAAACAGACACCAGTTCACCATCCATCCATTGACTGAACTGTGTAACGTTACCTAGGTCAAGACTGAGCAATAGCGCGGTACACCCTGAACAGCTTGCCGCACCATCGCAGGGCAACACACACAACCCTTCACACTCATGTCTTTGGACTGCAGGAGGAAACCAGAGTGCCCAGACAAAACCAACGTAAGCACGGGGAGAACATGCGGACTCCACGCGGAAACGCCCTCGCCAGGCTCGGGACTTGATCCCCAGACCTTTTTTATTGTGAGGTGGATGTGCGATTTCTATATAATGACTACACCACCATGCCTCCTGACATGCGCTCTTCTTCTTCTTCTTCTTTTCCTTTCGGCTGTTCCCTTTCAGGGGTCGCCACAGCGAATCATCTGCCTCCATCTTCATGGAAGTTATATTAATAATTCGCATATTCAATTCGGTGTAGGTTTTTACGTCGGATGCTGTTCCTGACACAACCCTTTAGCAGGGGGCAGAAACACGCTGACGGTTTTGTAGCTCCTCTTTACAAAAGTCGGCAATAGTTCTTTTACATGATCCTCTCACAATGGACAGTGACAGACATGGCCGGCCTTTGATAACCCAGTCAGTAGCTGTACTGGGGGGCACAGTGACAACCTTGTGGAGAGTGGGACTCGAACCTCCAACCTTAGGATCAGCGATCCAGCACTTTTACCAACAGGCCACCACTGCCCTCCGCTTACGCATACGCTCTGTAATATTCATATATAATTACCAATCGTTTTAAATATTAAATACATATTTTGTGTATAGTTTAGTTTCAATTCTGTTTTTTTTCCCCCTGAAGGTTCTATAATTTTTGCATGAAACTTTTTGTAAATCTTCAAATCACTGTGTTTAAGATCCAAATATATATATATATATATATATATATATATATATATATATATATATATATTTATCAAAAAGTAAATCTCCAGGTAATAAATTGAAGAATAATGCAATAAATAATCATGTTATTCACATTTTGCTTAATATTTATTTACCGAATTATCTTGGTTAATGAGCCATGGAGTGAAAACTTATCTCCAGAATATATAAAATAATAAAATAATCACACTGCAAAAAACCTCATTCAGCAGATCAGCAATGACTCTGAAGACCTCAGTAATGGTCCATTAGTCCCGGTGATGAAACCCGAGCGAGTACTGATAACCCGCTGTTTGTGATTTCTCACATGTGCGCGTTGCTACAGATGCCATGCTGGTTTCGTGTCGACTGTGCCATCTCGAGTGCACAGGAAACATTATTCCTGTTGATGCCCGGAGTCATTTACTGAGCATTTCCTTTCAGAAAGTCATCGGTGTGATGCTGGAGAGCTTTTTATTACTGAACCCGACACACCGGTGACATACACTCTTATATTTATTTACTCTCTCACTCAAAGTCTACCTTTAGCAAAACTGAATTTCTTTCGAGCAAACTGCAAACTTTGCTCGGAAAATACTGGAAAAATTACATGTACGATTATACTGTAATTATAGTCATAATACAGTATATAGTGATATATAGTCAGAGCGCATGATAGTATTTTATAGTATTGTATAGTACAGTACAGTTATAATACGGTACACTACAACTGTAGCATAGCATAATCATCGTATTGTCATTTATAGCATAGTGCAAAACAGAATAGTATAGCACTGAGTAGTATAGTATAGTATAGTGCAGTACAGTGTAGTATAGTACAGTATAGTACAGCATAGCAGTGTTTTTCAACCGTTTTTGCGCCAAAGTGCGTCCACTGTTTTCTTTGAAAAAAATCTTGAGGCACATCACCAGCTGACAATGTGAATGTTTTTATTTCTACTCACTCAGTGTGAATCCTGGGCCTGTTTGGACGAACAGAGCTGATCTCCTGACAGGAATGAAAGAGAGACACACCAAGCTCTTCCTCAACAGCGCTCATCTTCCTCAGTCTCTCATGCCAGTTAGGCTTGAAATGCTTACTTGGCACGATAGCACTGTTGGATATCCTTTCACCGCACACCAGGAGCACCGGTACCGGTGGCGTTTCATCTCCGGTAAACGTGAATACAAATGACGGATAGCTTCCATCGTACTGCCTCGCGCTGGAGACCTTTACTTTCCTTTGACCGCCACTCATACTCAGCCCTTCATCTGGTTCCGAATTTTGTCCAGGGTCCAGTTTGGAGTTGGTATTTTTCCTTTTCAAAAACTTTTCCATCATGGTCACTGTTGTGTCTTGCTCACCCAAGTGCTTCTCGATTATTTTCTGTGGCGCCCCCTCTCGAAGAAAAAATAAAATAAAACATTTCACGCCCCCCTCCCCTCCCCCCACTGCCCGTGAGCGACTAATAGTATTACTGTATTTGTCAATAAAATTGTTATTAGTACACCTCTGCATAACATTGTATTTTCATTAAGATTAAAAAAAAGAAAAATATAGTTCACGACAATAAAGAAAAACTTCATTAACGTTGTTTTTTTAATCTGTAATAGAAAAGATTTAAAGTGCACCAATGTGCATGAAATAAAAAAAATACATTCTTATTTTAAACTCACTCAATTTATTAATGTGTTAATATCTCAGTCTCTCTCCACATTTCTCTTCGTTCCTGTCAGAAATGTTTCCGTGTTGTTTCTTGAGTAGTTGTTTACTGCACTTCATATCGTTTGCTCGTGCGAAAAACCGCTCCACCACAGTGTGACAATGAGAGCGCCACTGCCAACTAGTGAAGCGGAGGTGCAATTACACTTAATTCTCGGACACTGTTCCAGAAAAGTCTCTTTCCCCAGATCATAGGCACTCCCCCTGGCATCATACCCCCCCCCCCCCTCCTCCAAGGGAGGCACACCCCACTATTTGAAAAGAACTGCTAATCACTGCCACCTGCCCGTCATCCACGCATCACTCATTCACTTGTTTCAAAGGCCGTCAACAACTCACTAACAACTAACTGGAACTGCTTCCCCTCCAGGCGAAGAGTATTGATTACATTATTTTACACCAATTTGGTGAAATTGGAAAATTTCCAATTACATTATAGCACATTGTAGTATAGTACAGTGTAGGGCAGTGGTGGTCTAGTGGTATAGGGCGCTGGATCGCTGATTCAAAGGTTGGGGGTTCGAGTCCCACTCTCCACAAGGTTGTCATTGTCCCCCCCCAGTGCAGCTAACTGGGTTATCAAAGGCGGGCCATGTCTGTCACTGTCTATGGTGAGAGGTTCATGTAAAAGAACCATTGCTGACTTTCGTAAAGAGTAGCTGCAAAGTCGTCAGCATGTTTCTGTCCCTTGCTAAAAAGGGTTGTGACAGGAAGGGCATCCGACGTAAAAACCTCTGCCAAATCAAACATGCGAATCAGATGATTCGCTGTGGCGACTCCCGAGTAAAAGGGAAAAAGCCAAAAGGAAGACAAAGTAGTATAGTACAATGTATTATTTTGCAATATACTCTCATTCTAAAGTGGCTATAGTATTGTCTAGTTATAAATTAGTATAGTATAGTAAATGTAATCTCCATCTGTGCACCATCTCCTTGCTTTATTATCTCTCGGGTTGCAACAAAACTAGCAGCAGTAGTGGAGTTTGGAGATGCAATCCACTTCTTAAATCTATCTTTGCGCTCCTCTAATTTTTCCAGTAATACTGCAATCGCACTTTTTCTCTCAATCCCAACTGGGTGGTCGGCTGCAAATTTCGCATTCCTTCCCTGGAAATGTCTTTCTAAATGACTCTTTTTTGTTATTGGACAGCTTCTCATTACAAAGCAAAAACATCCAGGCAATCACATTCTTCCTTCAATCGTTTGTTCTCATCCGTAATCTTTCTCTTTGTTCCTTTGCGATCCATGGCCCATGACACACCCTCCGGTTTGTTTACAACAGCAACCTACCTCGCAACACGTCGCACCGAAATGTGTGTCGCAGGCTATGAGGCAAATCTTGGTTGACAGAAATGTTGAAATGTAGGACTAATATTGTTTATACAAATTTTTAAAACCTTGGAAAATGTTAAGAATGTTTGTCAGGCTTGTCCTCCAACTGAAACCATATATAAAAAAATAGCTTTTTCCATCTTCATACATTTTTGAAACAGCTCCAGGGAGCCACTAGGGTGGCGCTAAAGAGCCGCATGCGGCTCATGAGCCGTGGGTTGCCGACCGTCATATAGTACAGTGAACTGTGACATAGAATAGCACAGTAAAGCATCGTCTATAATAGAATGGCACAGTATACCATAGTATAATGTAGTGTGGCATAGCATGGTATGGAGTAGTATTGTGTAGTGTCGTACAGTATGTTGTGGTATAGCGTAGTCAAGAATGGTATAGTATATAATGTTATCAGCAGCTATTTACATGGGGTGTGTGTGTGTGTGTGTGTGTGTGTGTGTGTGTGTGTGTGTGTGTGTGTGAGTGTGCTATTTGATTGAGGTTGGTGTAAAAAGCATGCATCATGTGTGGTTTGATGCATTAAAAGCTTCAAAGTTAAGGGGGAAAGCCACGTGTGAAGTGAATTAACAGAACAAACTGTCCAGATGTCCCCGAGTTTTCAGTATCACAAGTTCTGTTGCAGTCGTATTCACATATACACAAACTACCAACTCTTCAAAACCTCACACAGAGCAGTGTTGGGTCAGTGATTCAGGCTGTGAGTTTGCTGATCAGAAGCTTGGAGGTTCCTGCCCCAGTTCCACCAGTCCGCCATTGTTAGGAGCTTGAGCAAATCCCGTGACCTTCATCTGCTAAGTTGTACAAATTAGATAAACTGTAATTCCATTTGGGAAACTGTGTTTGCTAAATGCTGCAAATGCCATCCATGTAATTGTTTATAATGGGTGTTAAAAACAACAAGAACATATTTTATGCTTTTAAATACAATAATGTTGTGTATATAAATGAAGAAAGACAAACGCTAATAAAAAAATGTATTCCGTAAACTCATAGATTTCATATCTAATTAAGATGTTTCCTGTATTTCTTCAGGCATACACCGCCACCACTGATGTGTGTGTGTGTGTGTGTGTGTGTGTGTGTGTGTGTGTGTGTGTGTGTGTGTGTGTGTGTGTGTGTGTGTGTGTGTGTGTGTGTGTGTGTGTGTGTGTGTGTGTGTGTGTGTGTGTGTGTGTGTGTGTGTGTGTGTGTGTGTGTGTCTTTTTCTCGGCCAGGCTGATGGTGCCGTGTAATTACACCGGATCTGTTGATCTTTGGTCCGACTGTGGTACATATGGAGGCTCCCCACCCTAATGCAAAGTTCTGGTTAAACATTCTCCCAAAGTTTGCATTCCACCTTCTGTTGTTTTTACACTACAGGCCTGGCAATTGTTGGGGGCATTATTGACTTTGTAATTAAACTATTTTAAACGTCGGGATTTTGTAATCATTACATTTCGGGCCATCTGTTCCCAGTCCGTGGGTTGAGCAGTGGACCCTCCCTCTGCCTCGAGTAGACAAAAGACACAATATGTTCTCAGATTTATATATATATATATATATATATATATATATATATATATATATATATATATACACACACACCCAATGGTTCTTTATAAACAATATGAAGAAATGTCCATATCATACTCGTGAGCACGTGTCAGCTCAGGATACATATAACTACAGCATGCAGTTTGGAGGTCACATCATTTCTGGACACAATACAACACCTACTCTAATGTCACAGATTATGGTTTTATTAGCTTCCATCTGCTTCAAGGCTAACAAAGAACAAAATGGAGAACACGGAGAGAGAGAGAGAGAGAGAGAGAAAACGATCCTCTTTTCCATCCCTTTTGTGCAGGGTCACCATGTATATACAGCTTGTGACCTCAAACATTTCTATTGGTTTTGGTTCTGGGTCAACATCTTTATCGCACTTTTATCTTCAACCATTGTATAAAGGAGAAATTTGCTAATCTGTCACCGTGCAGATAATCGAAGTTGATCCATAATCTCTTCTCTGGTGTTTCCTGCCTGGACCGTAGAGTCCGGTTTAACTGTTATTACACCTTTTACAGGTGGTAGGTGAAAAGATAAAACACGACATCAAACACAGAGGAGAATGCGACGGTTTATAATCCTGTGCGATCACTAATTTCTCTGATATTAAACTTACTCTTCATTCAACCCAGTAGTATTATTCATGCACTCAAATTATTTGAGTGTTAAAGTTCAATTTTTATGAATGATGAGTTATATACATGTATATAACATTTAAATCCCAAAATACGGAACAGACACCACACATCGTTTTTATTTGAATATACACTACAGAGTATCTGCATAGCCGTCTGTGTGTTTCTGCCCTGTGTTTGCCTGGTGAGCTGTCCAGGGTGCACTGTGTCCTTGCCAAGAGTAGGCTGAGATGGGTGCCAGCCTCCCCACAACCCTAAATAAGATTAAACACATTAAATTCAGAACATGAATGAACGAACGAACAAATGAATGAATGAATGAATACCCATCATCTTAAACACCATCGATATGAGAAATCCTGTGCTGATGGAAAGTTACATGTACGCATCTGCCAGATGTTCTTTTTTAGAGCGGTGCACATTTTAATTCCATTTATATAGCCAAGCATTTGAGGGTTAAGGGCCTGGATCAAGGGCCCAACAGCAGCAGCTTGGTGACACTAGGGCTTCAACCCATAACCTCTTGATTAGTAACACATCGCATTCATCATTGAGCCATTTATGCCAATCGAAGGTGCAATGTGATGTCATGTCCAAGTTGACATTTGTATATGGATCGCGATTGGGAGGAAACATGAGCCCGCGATGTTAATTCCTGTGAGTTTTGTACGGGCCCCACGCTAAGTGCCCATATGAGCTCCTTTCCAATTCATAACCCAACAAGGAACCACATAGGGAGCCCATTGGAAATTAGTTGACCCATTTGGGCCCCAGTTAAGATGCCCACTTGGTGCCCATGCACTCACACACATGTTGGCAGTTGACATGGGGGCCACAGACAATCCCATATGGGGCCTGATTGTTTCTCACTTACAACTAACGTGGATCCCAAAAGCAAATGTTGGCTGGAGTCTCATGATGTCAGTTCACTCTTACTCACGCATGAGTGAAGGTGGGGTACACCCTGAGCATTTCTCCAGGCCGCTGTAGGGCAAACATACATTTACGTTTATTGCATTTGGCAGACACAGTGACTTACATGTACAATTTTTTATTTATATTACTGAGCAATTGAGGATTAAGGGCCTTGCTCAAGGGCCCAACACTGGTACCAGTGGGGATTGAATCGCTGACCTTCAAATCAGTAACCCATCACCTTAACCATGAAGCCACCACTGTCCCACAACCATTCACAAGTAGGAGGGGAAATTCAAACAGCCAATTAGCCGGATGTGCATGTCTTTGGACTGTGGGAGGAAACCAGAGCACCCTGAGGAAACCCAAACGAACACAGGAATAACATGCAAACTACAAACAGGAACATCCTTGTCAATCCTGGGACTCAAGCCCAGGACCCTCTTGTTGTGAGACAGATGGGTTAAGCACTACACCACCATGCCACCCATGATGTCAATCACAGTACGTTTCACAATACAGTACAGTTCATATACAGTATGTCATTATTTTTAATGAAAATATTTTTTGGAAAAGTTCAAAGAAATCTGATCTGAGTCCAGCGATAGGCTTCAGGTCTGAGATCCCAACGGACGCAAGAAAAACGCTGACTGAGCACAACGTGTTAATATCACACTGCTCAATATGAAGCTTGCAAGAGAAAAAAACACCCCAAACCTGGATTAGGCCACACCCACTTCGGCTTCACATTTAAAAATTCAAATCTAGTTACAGATACAACTATGTAGACCACTTACAGTTCCTTGTATTACATTCATTCTACTTCTGAACCCATGATTCCTAACTAGGGTTACGGGGAGGCTGGCTCCCATCTCAGCCAACTCCAGGCGAGGCTGAGGGTACCCCTGCACAGCTCGCCAGGCCATCGCAGGGCCACAATCACACAACCGTTTATATTCACACTTATTTGTATGACATTTACATTTAAATAATTTTATATACACAAATTTTATCATAAAATAACAAAATTTAAAGATGGACCTGCTGACTCTCCTTGAGTCCATCCGCGAGCACTGAAGGGTCCCATTTTTCATTTTCTTTGAAAAGTCAGTGAAAAAATGAGGATTATTAGTAGTCATGGTGATCCTCCGGTTGACCCCATGAACACAGTGTTGATTGGAGGCAGGGAGGACACCACGTTACGCATCTCAGCGCCACCATGGTGAGGTAGCAGGGCATCTTGGGTGTGGTGATACTGAACAGACGCGCCGTACATGCATGGAGAAACTGAGCAGGGGATCGGAGCAGCCATCGTAGAACCTGGAACGGATACGGTGGGACAAACAGGCCGTTATTCCTGATATCAGGCACGAAGAGAACGCACTTGTTTGTATGTCAGTAAAAGCATCTATTTTTTAATTCAAGATTTGGGTCATTGTTTTCTCCTAAATTTTAGCCAAGCATTAAAAACATAGCAGATATTTATTGTACTCTTGTTTATAATTTTGTAATTCTCTAAACTAGCTACATTTGAATGCCAGATTTTTAACACCAGAGGCATCCAGCGTCAAATTGTTTGTCACCTTGCTGTTGTTGTTGTTATTGTTGTTGTTGTGTACAGTTGGATATAGAAGTCCTATTCTTCTGTTATTAGCAGAATAACATCAATGTTGGCAGAAGTGTTCTTGTAAAGTTTTGATTTTCAAACCAAAAAAGGAATTATTGGCATTACGAGCACCAACTCTGTAGCCGGAACCCACTAAAAATTTGCATAGTCAATGTGATTGGTCTTAAAGGGGCAGTGGTGGTCTAGTGGTATAGGGCGCTGGATTGCTGATATAAAGGTTGGGGGTTCGAGTCCCACTCTCCACAAGGTTGTCACTGTCCCTCCCAGTGTGGCTAACTGGGTTATCAAAGGCGGGCCATGTCTGTCACTGTCTATGGTGAGAGGCATGTAAAAGAACCATTGCTGACTTTCGTAAAGAGTAGCTGCAAAGCCGTCAGCGTGTTTCTGTCCCTTGCTAAAAAGGGTTGTGACAGGAAGGGCATCCGACGTAAAAACCTCTGCCAAATCAAACATGCGAATCAGATGATTCGCTGTGGCGACTCCCGAGTAAAAAAAAAAGGGAAAAAGCCGAAAGGAAGACAAACAGTTCATTGTTGGTGGTCTGAAAGATCGTGAGCCCTATTTTGTGATAGATATCACAAATCAATAACTAAAACTCTATTGACATTCCCGCCACTGTATCTAAATATCATCAAAATCATACTTTGAAAAAGGTTTATTTAAAATTAAATGCATTGTTAATTTCCCTAAATGTGATGATTGGATTTTTAAGCAGGACAGTACTACTCAATGTCCTACTGCCTGGTCCATATTTGTTTGGTCACATGACCTGGAGTGGAATATGGAATAAGGAGACACCAGAAAGTAGTGTAAACACGCCTCTCCTGGTAAACTACAGCCAGGATAAATAACAATGTTATGAATCTATATCTATTCCGAAGGCAAAATAAGGCGGGACAGACCTACTGATGACTGAATCTCAGTTTCTACTGCTATCTACCCAGGGGTTGAAGTTCTCGTCTTGGAAGACCAACACTCAGAAGCTTGGAGGAAGACCTTTCAGTGCTGGTGATATCGACTCTTTTACTAAAATGATTTATTATGACAGTTATGAGGTAACTAGCTGAACTTTATGTGAAACTATGGTGAAGTTCAACATGTGATAAGCGGTTTGTATTTTATCTGAACGGTAATAATCCTATTCATGTGAGTTCTCTGTGTGTTCCAGAGTGACAGGAGCTGGAGATTGAGTAAACTGTCAGTCTGAATTGGTCCGTGGGACAAAGAGATGAGCCCCAGACCGAAGAGTGACGATGGTGCGCTAGTGCAGTCCGCAATCACCGTTAAAAATACAAGAAACTAACAAACAAATAAACAAACAACATAATATTAGTAGCATTCGTAGAAAAAGTAGCAGTTGCAGTACTTATTTATTTGATTGATTTCAGAACAAAGATCAAATTCTTCTAAAATTGAAAAAAATCGATTAAATTTTCATTTGTCGAATTACTTTTTCTTTTTCTATCGTATTCGATTCCCACCCATCAGGTACTGCTTTCCTTATCACACAACCATCACCGAACATGGAGGGGCAAAATAATGCACACATTCCCTTTGTGACGTGCAGTGCGAGTCACCTGCCTCTTTTCAAACTGCAGCATGGTGCGTATATCGGGGGCGGTGTAACACACTCGGAGGGAAAGCGTTATCCGTCTCCTCGTATGGATGAGCTCACAGACGCCTGTGTTTGTCTGGTGATCACGGTGAGTGACGGGGAAGTCAATGTATGCCATCCTTCCCTCCCGCGAGAACTTGGCCAGTTAGCTCCCACGGACTCCCGGCTACAAACAGCTGTGGCATTAAACCAGATTCGAACTTGCGATATCCGGGTTAAATTTGCCGGACTACTCTATCCTATAAGGGTCTCAGCTGACTCTTGGTGAGGGAGGGGCACACTCCGAACAGCTCACCAGATCATCACAGGGCAACCATACAACCACTCATACTCACTCACATATAGGGGCAACTTTGACCAGCCAGTTAGCCTAATGTGCATGTCTTTGTACTGTGGGAGGAAACTACACTACCCAGAGGAAGCCCACGCAAGAATGAGGAGAACATGCAGGCTCCACACAGAAACGCTGTCTCCTTGCTGTGACGCAGACGTACACTACCTTGCTGAAAAATCCTCACCAGTGCATTGAAAAGTTTTGTTTTCTCACCTGCGGAGCGTGTAATTAAAGGTGGTTGTCCAGGGTAGTATGGTGCTGCCGCTGGTTTTCTGCTTGTGTCGTTCAGGATGTTGAGAGGGTCGTGAGCCTCGGTGTATGCAGGGACTGAGCGAGTGGAGGTCACGCTGCTGATCACTGATACATGCTGATCGATTAAAGAGCTCATCCTCTGGGTGTCCACGTAGCCACTGTTCCCGTAGTAGCCTTGAAGTAAGGAAGGGGAAAATGTAAGGTATAGACACTACTGAAATACTCCATCGTGGATGGTTCCGCTCAAGATAAAACTTGGATAAAACTTCAGCGGCACTGAACAGAGGACTGGACAGCACCTTCTTAGCCCATTTCTGGACACATTGTTGATAGTCTTTATAAATTATCAAAAGAATCTCCTATTAAATATTCATAATTTGGACAGCTGGACCAGTTTTATTGACCATCGGGGATATTTTGATAATCCAAACCTGAAAATCTTGATCTTGTGCTTATTACCCAACATACATGCATCATGCATTGCCATCCTCACCAATGTGTGCGGCGCTGGTGTACACAGGCCCTGAACATCCTCCTCCACTCCCTGCAAATCCGTAGTCCATTAATTGTGCCCCGTGAAACTCAGCAGCAGGCTCAGAGGTGGACTGGTAGCTCACTGACGAGGCCCTGGAGCTGTACGCTACACCACTACAACTATTAAAGCAGTCCTTAGCCAGCTGCTGACCACTGAAGGAGGCATAGCGTGAACACTCGCTCCGAGATTGGTGGTAAGCCGAGGGAGGTGTGTGGGTCTGGGTCAGGCTGGTCGGCTGGTAGCTGGAGGAGTTGGTATAGTAGGTGGCGGTAGGAAGGCTTTGGTACATGACATCAGAGAAAGCCTGGCAAGGTGCGTGTGGCTGGACAGGGCAGCTGCTCATTGATCTCACTGCCATCGGGCCTTGGTTGATCACGCTGCCTCGGTTTGCCATGGCGGGAGAGATTGGAGGGGTGATCAGTGGGCCACTGCTCTGGGGGTAGTCCAACTGGCCTGGATATAGAAGATTAAACCACAGTTTTAGCTTGGCTCACGAACTTACTCCATAAACCCTGTCACATATTAATGATTTACAGAACATACACCAACATCTAACAAATTTGTATAAAATCCTGGTGGACACTGAACGATCAATGTGATTCCTGTTTTGAACGTATACATAACTTATTAGAAACTTATCCAGGGCCTATCAAAAAGTTATATCCAATTTAAAGGTCCATTAGCATATTATAAGCTATGAGATGCTTCTGGATCAAATGAACTTTTCAGTTGGATATCATCATCATCATCATCATCATCATCATCATCATCATCATCTTATTTCACTTGATCTGGGGTCGGGTTGGGGCAGCAACCTAAGCAGTGAGGTCCAGACGTCCCTCTCCCAAAAAACGTACTCCAGATCTTCCCAGACCATCCGAGAGACTTGGTTTCTCCGGCATGTTCAGGGTCAACCCTGAGGTCTCTTCCTGGTCAGACATGCCTGAAACACCACATCAGGGAGGAATTCTAACCAGATGATCGAGCCACCTCAACTGGCTCTTCTCAACACGGAACTCCAAGCTCCTCATGAATAGCGGAGCTTCTCACCATATCTCTGTGTGAGTTCTGGCACCCTGAGAATGAAGCTGATTTCAGCCACTTGTAGATGTGATTTTAAGATGGATATACTTTAATTTATGTAAGTGTGAAAATGTGTCTTTAATTTTGGAAATTTAAAATATTTAATTTAGGTATTGTGGAAAAAAGATCTAAATCTATAATTGGATTTCCTTACACTCAGTTTTTTCCTCCTGACTAAAAGGCAAGTGCTTGATTTAATGGAATTGGCACAAATACAACTGAACATCTCTCACCTCCAGAGCTTTGCTCGAACAAAACCTGGCAACCTCAGAGACGGTAAATTACACACAAGACATTTCAAATAATCTGAATGGGAAGCTCATAAAATCAGGTGAAGTACCCGTTTAACCGACGTCTGAGATCAATAACGTTTCCTTAGTATCTAGTGATGCATCTACCAAAACAAAGTCCCCAACACTAAGTGAATATATCAAACCTCATGGTCACATGTTGTCTGAAAATGACTGACCTACACTGGTCCTGTGAAAAATAACATGATGCTGTTTCAAGCTTGTTGACTGCGACAAAATTTCAAACTCAGATATTTATACTCAGATAGAATTATTCCGATTTAAAAGGTTTACCAGATAGTGTACAGCTGTCTGTGTCTGTCCCCTGGTACACCCCCATGGTTGACCCCAGTCCATGCTGAGTTCCTGAAGTAGACAGCTGTGCATACACAGGCTGGGTCTCGTTCTTCACAGATGAATCGCTGTTCAGGATTCCGGCTTTATTACGATTTGCCAGGAAGCATGAACTCGGGGAAGCAGTGAAAGTCGCCTTACTGGCATCTGAAAATATTTAAACAATATCATATTGTGTGCGCACACACACACACACACACACACACACACACGTATCATATTGTGTGCACACACGCATCCGTATGTATGCATATATATATATATATATATATATATATATATATAAATATAATGTTGAGCAGGAAAAAAGGACGCACACAAACTAAAGGCATCCTCACCTGCATTTCTCATATATTTATCCAGGAGATTCTGTAGGTCTTGCTCTTTATCGTTATTGAACTGTGTTTCAATTGCCAGCAGGATATATTCATCCAACAGCATTCGAACGAGGTGGAACGAACCTGTGGATAAAACAATTTAAAAGTTCTATTCAGTGAGTTACAGTTCGGGAGACAATTATTACAGATCAAACCTTTAATTACTGGCTCAAGAACATATGAGGTCAGTGTACCTTTGAAAGAAAACACTGTAACGCTCACAATGCTGTTTTGTTTAATTCAATGAGGTAATCATTTTTTATATAATTTATTTGTTTTGTTCTATACTAACTTATATTTTAAATAAAATTACATTATTTTAAAAATAAATGTAAACTTTTTTCCAGAAAGGTGAAAGCAATACATGTCCAATCATTTTACACAAACAAAATCAAACAAACAAATAAACCTGCATACATTAATTTATGATTTCACAAAATATAATTAAGTTTTAGGTTAATTGGCTGCTCCAAATCATCTGTACGTGTGTAGGAATTTTATGAGTATGAATTTTTGAGTGCAATGGCCTGGCAAGCTGTCCAGGGTGTACCCCACCTTGCCTAGAGTCAGCTAAGATGGGCCCCGCGACTCTAATTAGGATTAAGCCGTTCAAAAAATTAATTAATAAATAATAATAATGATGATAATAATAATAATGTGTGTGTGTGTGTGTGCTTTTGTGTTTGTGAGAACACATATATACACACACACACACATATATATATATATATATATATATATATATATATGTGTGTGTGTGTGTGTGTGTGTGTGTGTGTGTGTGTGTGTAGGGCCACCAAAAGCTAACATAACTAGAGCTGGGCTCTTCTTAATCAGTGCATTCACATCCCAGAGATAGAGATGTGTTTGCTCAGAATGGGTTTGTACATTTTATTGCACTTTGTAACCAAAACCGACGGGAAGTTTATATTGTGGGATTAAAAAAACAACAACAGAGCTTTAAATAAACTCTATGTTTTCCTGAATTGAGAAGAGAAAGAGAGTAAGATGTATGTTGAAGACAAAATTACTAATTTTAAAGGGAAAAAATACAAAACAAGGCTCACCGAAGCTCGTGGCGTTGTTTAAGGTGAGGCTGTGCATCACACGAGCTCCAAAAAAACTCCATTTCAGTAGAAAGTCCTGGGCTCGTTTTTTCACCGAGCGGCCGTTCTGTTTACTGGGCTGATGGTGAAGTGGAAATAAAGATTTTACTCACAGAGATGCAGCGATAGGGAGCAGATGAGTGGATGTTTTCATTCAACCAACCTTAATGACCTTCTGTTCCACCACTGAGTCCAGCCACTCAATAAAAGACTCGACGGTGGCGTTTTTTCTCAGAAGGTCCTTTAATTCTTTGAACACGGTGACAGCGTCATCTATGAGATAAAAACATAACAAAAATTAAAGCGATTTTCATCACAATTAATTAATCATCATTGCTATTTAGATGATTTTTACACACTGAAGCTCAAATCTCAGCGACTGTAATAAATGTATATTTTTAAGTATAAGAAAGCTGATTGGACACAAGGTGCTGATTAACTTTCTTTTTTTCCTGATGTTGTGCTTAGCATGTCCGCCTCACAGCGTAAAGGTCCTGGGTTCAAGTTCACTAAGAGTGTTTCTGGGTGTTTTTCCCATGCTTACAAGGGTTTACTCTGGGTTTGCCTCCCACGGGTCCGAACACAAGCACCTTTGACTAATTTGAAGTATCTGGTGTATCTCACCTTCGTCCAGTGTTGGCTGAGATAGGCTCCAGCCTCCATACAACCCAAAGAAGGAGGAATCAGTTTTGCAAAATAGTGACTGATGAGTGAGTAAATAAATACAATCTTGTTTCTGTGGCAACAGCTCACTCACACAGGCAGAGTTTCCAGTGTCAGAGATTTGTAAAAAAAATAAAAATAAATAATAATAATAATAATAATAATAAAGCTAAAGCTAACTTCATACTATTTTCGAATAAAATCTTCAGGAAAGAGTTTTTATTATGAGCCTTTATTAACTTTCAGAGAAGTTCAATGACTGTTTATAACAAATTTAACACAAGGGATCAGGAACTTGTGTCGCAGAAATATGACATCATTAAACGTAACGAAAATCCCATTTTAAAGATGCACTAAATAAAATATAAAATCTATAAATGGAGTTTGCATGTTCCCGTCATTCTTGTGTAGGTTTCCTCCCACAGACCAAAAACATGCACGGCTGGCTGATTGGTGGTTCCAAATTACCCCGAAGTCTGACAGTGAGTGTGAATGGTTGTATGCATGTTGTCCATGTGATGGTATGGCGAGCTGTGCAAGATGTACCCCGCCATCACCCAGAGTCGGCTGATATGGGTTGCTAGCCTCCCCACGACCCTGATAGGATTAATTGGCTGAGGAAATAAATGAGTAAATAAATAATCATTGACAAAGTGCTGTGGTATAAGATGGTTAAAATGCTTGGGTGTGTTTTGTTGTAGGAAAATAAACAACTTTGCTTCACCGTGCCACACATTCTTTGGCTATTTTCTAATGAAATTATTCTCAAACACGTTTTATTTCCTATTTATTCCATAAGATTTGTTGAAATGGCTTCAAATAAGGTGTATGTACCCAGCTTCAGCAATCATTTTCCTTATTAATATCTAAAAAATTTTACATGTTCGGCACGTCATCGGCCACATTAAGCCGAGAAATCTTACTGAGTTGCCAACAGTGCGATTATTAATGTTACTATGATGCTAATGTTAAACCAAGTTTGGCGGCTTGACTCACATTCGGAGTAGAAATCCAGATCCTGGTCACTCGTGTTTGAGAGGAGCAGCTGTGAGCCGATGCTGTTGAGATCGACTTTGTCAATGTCGTTCACCATGGCCATCACTATGTTTTGGTCAAAAAGAGCCGGTCTTGCGATCTAAAGAGAAAATCAAACATTGCTGATCCAAAAATAAGAATATACGGTATTTCATCCATGCAGATGTGTTATTGGGAGACGCAGACCTGAGCAAGGTGGAGGAAGGACGTCTGGCGCTTTAAGGACGAAACAAAGCGCCGAGCGATCGGTAGCTTCTTTTCTGACAGGATTTTTGGTAGGTTTTCGAAGGATGAAACCACCCAGGGCTCCCAGAGTTTTGCAAAATTCCGGATATCTGCCAGAAGACTTAACATATCGTCTCAGAATTACTGAAGGCTACAGACAGATTGAGAATATGACATGAAGATTGACATGTACCGCATTTGGAAGCTGTCCTTCTTCAGAGTGACTTACGTTAATCTTTTATTTATATACAACTGAGCAATTAAGGGTGAAGGGCCTTGCTTCAGGGCCCAAAGATGGAAGCTTGGAGATAATGGGGCTTGAACCAAACACTAATCCAGAGCCCTAACCCCTGACCCACCACAGTATATTTGGTGTGTTCCTAGCTCTGTGCATTAACTCGGGCTTGAACTTGCGAACTCTTGGGTGATAGTACTGCACCTCGAAACACATAACCGGACAAGACCGTAAGATAATGTGCCACTGGTTGCCGCCATAATTACCAAGAACTAAAATCCGACCTTTCAATAAGATGTGTGTTGAATGTGGTGTTCCAACAGGTGAAGCGCAAGCAATAACGTTTCACTTGTAAGTTTTCAATCTACACAATAATGGTAATAATTATTTAATATTGACTCTCAGGCAGTGGTGGCCTGGTGGTAGGCAGCTGGATTATTGATCTCAAGGTCAGGGGTTCAAGCCCCAGTATCAACGGGTTGTCGCTGTTGTCCCCCCAGTGCAGCTAACTGAGTTATCAGAGGCTATCCTGTACTCTGCCCTCGGCCAGAGTCAGCTGAGATGGGTGCCAGCCTTCCCGCAACCCTAGTTAGAATTAAGCGATGAGGAAAATGAAAGAGTTGTTGAGTCTCTTTTCTAGAACCCCCCCCAAAAAACCCAAAAACATAGGTATAAATATTTGTTTAATTTTAATTGGATCATTGTATTCTATGCAAAAACAAAGCAAAAACTCTTAATCCTGCAGCTTGTTTACATGTATTAAGCCTAGTTGTCAAGTGTAACCAGTCTCTGCTAAGATGGCGGCAACTTCAGCATGTTCCGAAAAACACACGATATACCGAGTGGCGCCGGTCGTGTGTTTATGTCTATGGACAAAAGCATCATCATTCTTACAAGATATACACACGGTATACATATACCTTTCAGGCATATCTTGCATTGTAGCAGGAATGAGGACGTCAGTCAGGACCTGAGGAACACAACATGAATTCATGATCTTGAGGCAATTCACAGGCCGCATGGTTACAGGTTTGGAATAATTTACAGTTGCAAAGGTAGAAAACATAAATGAGACAGTATAGTAGGCTGGTTTCCACTGAGTTGATTATGGACTAAAGTAAAATTATAAATCCAAAAGCAAGTACCGTATTTTCCAGACTACAAGTCACACTTTTTTTCATACTTTTGCTGAAGTAATATACATTTATTTTGCCTTTATACAAACCGAGCAATTGAAATTTATAAAACTTTCTCATGGACCCGGCAGTGGTAGCTTGCTGGTACTGGGGCTTGAACCTCCAACCTTTGGATCAGTAAGCTCCATCCTTAATCACTAATCCTCCAAAATAACCTAAATTCCACATTATACTGGGTGCATATTTGCCCTACCACACACAAACACTCACCTTATACAGTATGGAGTCACACACACAAAATATATCCACGATTACTGGATTCTCCAGCAGCGGTAAGAGATGGTCAGGCATGCCTTGCCAGAAATGTAGCAAGAAGTTTTGGATCTGAAATACATGGAAGAAATAAATCACCAGCTGGACTGGAAAAAGAATCACCAACAACATGGACGTGTGATGAACATTACATTCACCCTAAAAACGAAACCACTACAACACTGCGCTGCCGTACTAGGAACTAAAACTCTGAATTAATATACAATGCAATGTTAGCTACATAGTGCTAAAGGGGCGTGTACAACTCACTTAACCTGCCTCTCTCATAGTTAAAATATCAAATCATTAACTATGAAAATCAGTGATTTATTTGGTTTTGTTTTTTCCATGTAGTACATATTAAAATAAACATTTATCTTGAGCTTGGTTTATGTCATTGAATCGATGTTGCATCTCAGGAGCTATTTCGCGATATCTATCAGCGACACAATCATAATGTGCATAATTGAGTATTATGAATAATTGCTAATTATTTTGATTGTTGTTATTATAGAAATAATAATAATTGAATACAGCTAAGCAAGCACATTGATATCAAAGTATGATTTGCTTGTCAGTTAGGCTCGTAAATTCGATGGTATTTTAGTATTATTATAGTTTATTTAAACTTTGTGGTATTGTAATGTTATTACAGTTTGTTTCCAGTTTATTGGGAATGTGACTTCAAACTTGACTGTTTGGACAGATCTTTGAAATCGTACCTCTTCAAAGTTGGCACTGATGGCGTTGTCGAGAATACACTGACAGTGAGTTTTGTACATCATGATCAGTGTGTCAACCTAAATAAAATGCATCAGGGAAAAAGTTCACATGAACAGATGTAAAAAATATTTTATACAAAGAGAATAGAAACAGAAATAAACATTAAACTACAGTTTTTTCTACATTAGCTCTTTTAATTCTTTCTTACTTGAAATACCGTCCAGAAAATAGTCATGATATTTATTGGAACACCACTTTTCAAGAAACAAATGGGCCAAAATATATTGCACAGTATTTCATTTCTATTTTTATTTAAATTAAATTTTAATTTAGAATGAAGAAACAGCTTGTACTGACACTAAAGAGGCATTTTAGTAAATAACTTAATAATAATAATAATAATAATAATAATAATAATAGTAGTCATAATAATAATAATAATACAGTGGTACCTTGATTTACAAGTGTCTTTTATAACAAATTTTCCATGATACGAGCTTTGATCCCACCACAAATCTGCCCCATCCAACCATCAAAATTTTGATTTACGAACTGTGCTGGGGAAATTGCTTTTCCAAGCCAATTAGCCTTCCGCCTGTATTCCTCCGTGTTTCGAGAATGGCTTATGCAGTGCTTCGCAATTATTTTCTGTGACGCCCCCATAGGAAGAAAAAAACATTTCACGCCCCCCCCCCCAGCGCCCCACACGCAACTATCAATAGTGTTGACTGTACTTCATATCATTTGCTCAGTGCTTTTTCCCTACACGATAGAGAACACAGTGAGCATGCCACTGCCACCTACTGTAGAGGATGTGCAATTACACTAAAATCTAGTACAGTATGGCAAAAAAGCATTTTCCCCAGGGTCATACGTCCCCCGTCCCCCTGGCATCACACCATGCCCCCCAAACTTGGCTGTCCCACTATTTGAGAAGCACTGGCTTTGTGGGCACTCATCACAAGCCTTTCCTTACTGGCATTCATAGCATGCAAGTGCACAAAATTCTCCTCCTTCTCCTTTTTTACGCACCACCTCATGTCTACCCACGTGACATCTTTGCCGCAGTCGAGGATCGGAAGGGTTGTTGACTTATTGTTTATTCTCGTTTTATTATTATTTATTATTAATTATTATTAATGTTAGTGTACATGTATTATTATTATTATTATTATTATTATTATTATTATGAAATATTTATTGTTTTTAGATGTTTATCTTTAATATATTAAGTCAAATATACGTGTCTGTGTCAGGTTATATGAGTGTGGAAGAGGGTTGGAACAGATTAAGTGGTTTTCTGTTATTTCTTTTGGGAATAATTGTTTTATCCAACTAACTTTTTAGCTTACGAGCTCGTCCTCAGAACGGTTTCAATTCGTAAATCAACGTATCACTGTAATAAAAATAATAACAGATTTAATGTGGTGATTAATTTTTTTATTGTTTTTTCTTTTTTTTTCTGAGTAACCCTGGATATATTTTGAAGATGTCATTGGTTTCATGTTGAATGGCTTACATAGTATTTGCATACACATATAAAAATATATATTTCATGATTTATGTGGAAGCATGCAGTGACTACTTTTTGCCCAGAGTCGACATATTCGTAATATATCATATTTCTGAGATAAAATAAATACTGCTCATTATGTACTAGATGTTCAGGGTACACAGTATAATCTTGATATACCATGGAACGCTCCAGTTCATTAGTGATTTGTTTTGAATGTGCTCAAAGGTAACAGGACCTAAAATAAACAAACCTTTTCTTTTGAAATGGATTCGTGAAGCAATAAATGTTGAGCACTTGGGAATTCTGGCAGCAGTGTTCCTGTTTTAGAACTGAGAGAATATTTTCGTGTGAAACCTCCCTGTGAATTATAAAACAAGAATCATATATTGATAGAGCGCTTTGCTTTTCTTGTTTTTTTTTATCTGATTGTTTTTTATTTAACAATTTCACAATCTTTTTATTATCAAACAATAGCTCGTTTTTGAAGGTATATTTTCCTCATATCCAGCTCTGGTTTACTTATAAAAACTTCAAAGGTTACTGGCCTGTGTAGTGTACATAAAAATCTGCAATATAAGTTTATTATAAGGTTTATTATAAGGTTATTGGATTAATATTAAAGAAAACACAACCTCATTTTTGAGCTTGCTCCCAGAGAATCTGTTATGAAACACACAAGAACAAAACGCATTCAAGTAAAGTTTACAATCAAAGTAAAATGATTGAAAATTTGTAACTTTTAAATTTTATTTTGAATAAATGATAAATTTAATTCATAATATACTTCAACAAAGTCATAGTCTAGTGCACAGTTTTGTCCCTTTTCAAAGAAAATGACTGTGCAGAAATGTTGATGATATTTATGAACAGTTATTAACATTGTTTCAGAGGAAAAATTAAATTTGTGAATTTTAACAGATTCATCACTATTGATCAACTGTTCATACACAATATCTGCGCAATGTGGTCGATGTTTTTGTTGGTGTCAGTATATTTATCTGGCAATTGTTAGCAACTATTTTTAACTAAGTTACATAAGATTTCGGTTGTGAGCTTAATCATGACCCAGCTCTTAGAATCTTTTAAATGATTCTTTATCACCACAGGACAGATGCAATTTTAACAATTTGCTGCCGCTAATTCAGTGCTTCTCAAATAGTGGGGCGCACCCCCCCCTTGTGGGGTGTGGTGTGATGCCAGGGGGAGCATGTATGACCCTGGGGAACATGCATTTTTGCCATTGAAGTGTTTTTTTTTTATTATTTAATGCTTTTTTATTTCTAATGTTAATCAAGATACAATGTTATTCATAGGTGTGTTCATAACGAATTGATAGACAAATAATACTATTAAGAGTCGTGCGCAGGGAGCTGGGGGGACTTTTTTTCCTTCCTAGAGGGGCCATCAGAGAAAATAATTGAGAAGCACTGCGCTAATTAAAAAAAAAAAACAAAAAAACGTTTGAGGGCAAAATCCGCGAGTATGCGGGGCCACAAACGGTGAACCGCGAATGGGTGGGGGGTACTGTACAACATACTACCGAAGATCCAGCTCTCGTTCCTGTGTATATCAGGAAAAAGGCCGAAACAGGTGTAAACATTCTAGAAATTGATTATTGGGATCATGACAAAGAATGTGTTTATTTGAAGCTGTAAATTCGTAGACAAATTGTAATTGCAATTATTATTGTGATCACAATTTTTAAAAAGCTGTCAAAATTGTATTTCATAGAAAAAAATAAGAAAGGAAGTGAGCTGCCTTGGCTGACATTTTCACTCTCTCTCTCTCTCTCTCTCTCTCTCGCTCTCTCTCTCTCTCGCTCTCTCTCTCTCTCTCTCTGTCTCTCTTGCTTTCGTTTTTTGGATAGTTACCCATTTTCTCCTTAATTTAAAATTCTCACCATCAGGAATTGCCTTTCCTATCACATGACCACCACCGACCAGGATGGAGCAAAAGCATGTACACGCCCTCCTCTGTGACATGCAATGCTAGCCACCCACAACTTTTTGAACTGCGGCGTATGCGTGTTTGGGGGAGCACTCAGAGAGTGAAAACCTTCCTCCCTGCTGTGAGAGCGCGGCCAATTAGCTCCCATGGATGCCCAGCCACAGACAGCTGTGGCATGAAATTGGATTTGAACATGCAATCTCTGAGTTAATAGTCATGCACCTTGTCGACGCATCAGTCGAGCAAGTTTTCACTCTCTGAGTTTTTGTTTGTTTATTTATTGTTTTATTCAAAATAATAAGATTCTCAGGAGATTGAGCTGGTGAGCACCTTTCCAAACAATTTTTCTTTCCGTTTTTTTGTTGCATTTATTTCCATTCATTAATTTTCTGGACCAATTAATCCTAATTACAGTTACAGACGACTCAGGGTGAGGGCAGAGTACACCCTGGGCAGCTCGCCAGGCCATTGTAGGGCTGGATTTGTTTTCATTACAGTACATACAGTCAGCCCCCTACCTACGAAATTAATCAGTTCCAGTGACTTTTTGGTAATGTGTGGATTTCGTCAGTAGGGGTCGCATTTTACATGTTAAACGCCTAATTCCTTCCAAGGCTCCAGTCATTGGACTGGATAAACCCCACAAACCCTTTAAAAATGATAAAAGTACACCAATTTTGTATGAAATATGTGTTAAAAGTAAAAGAAAATTATTTATTAAACCATTATCAAACATTTTTATTAACACACACACACACACACACACATACACACCCCTCTCTCTCTCTCTCTAGCTGTGGGCCACACCCACAAGATGTGGAATTCAAAGCGCATCCCCTGCTTGACAAAGGTCCAAACTCAACTTTAACTTGATTCCTTGAGGGATAGGAATTCCAGATGAGCTCAGATTAACCCACATTTATGAAACATTTACTGAATTAAACAACTTAAAAAACTAAACTAAAAACTAAAGAGTTAAGCTTCCTTCTGTCTTTTGAAAGATCAGAGGTCCTCACTGTATTTCTGCTTTAAGGTCTCCTTCTGGGTCTGCGTCATCCCACCTAGCCAATGAGAGGCCAATGGGGCGGGATGTTGAGAGAGCCAATGAGAGAGCAACTCGCACATCGTGTGAAATTTTGATTGGCGAGTTTGAATTTCTTTTCGTATGAGGGGGGTTGTTTTCGTATCCGGGAGACTTAGGAAGATGATCTCCATAATCTGTGGATTTCGTACCCAGGGGTCTTTGTAAGTAGGGGGCCGACTGTATTTTAAACTCATAATAGAAAAATACAAACAGAAAAATAAAGGTACATTTCAAAAATTTCTCTCATTCAACAAACTGGGAGTAAAAACGTTTTCTGTATCACATCATCCTAAGTGAAAATGAGAGAATCTGGGGCTTTACCTTGTTAGACCTTTCCCTGAATACACCGAGTGATAATAAGCACTGCTCTCCTTAATCCCGATTCCATAGTAATGATACCTTAAAAAGCACACACACACATTTAAAGATAAAAACACTGACGCTTAATAATATTCTGTTCATAATTACAACATCAATCAGTGTCGCTTACTTCGAATGACCTCTGGTGCCGAGACGTCGAGTTGTTAGGAGAGGGAATTTTTGCCGTATCGTCTGCCAAGACAGTAAAAATGCATACTCAGTGCTTCGTGTTTTCACTGATTGAAATTACACAGCAGTTAAACAGGCAACAACATTCAACCTTTTTAAAAAAAATAATAATCCGTACCTTGCCAAAGGTAGCAGCACAAGCAGGATCTAATTTTTCCTTGCGGCAGAAATCGAGGTAGTGTGCATAGAGGATACATCGAGGCAAACACACCCCTTCACAAACAATATAATTTTCCTCAAGCCTAAGTGACAAGAAAAGGTTATCAGGGAAATTTTCAGGGAAAGCCATGTTAAGGATGACCACAGATGAGGATAAAGATGGCAGTAACCATTGCAGTGTTAGCTGAGTTTGTTTCTTCTTGTCCTTAATTATTTCACTGATGCTCTTCTTCGCCACCGTTTGCTTCAGAGGGAAATTTTTGGAATATTCAAGGTGGTCTGAGTCGTCTTCAGAGGAGATGGTGCCATTGCTTTCCTCAGCCTCTGTTAAATAAAATTTACTCTCTATAAGTACAGTTTTGAGCCTGCATCACTGACCAAAGTGTCAGAATGAGTTCGATGGCAGAAATGATTCTGATGGCTTTATACATTTATATGAATGTTTGCAAAAACAAAACAAAACAAAAAAATAAAAAAGAGGAACAACAACAATAATCATAATAATAATAATAAGTGGTTCAGAAAATGAATGAATGAACCAAGGCAATTATGAGCAACAATAAATACATGAATATACAAAAATGCTTATTTAAAAACTAATATATGATAAACAAACTATAAATAATAATTATATGAATAAATAAAATTATATGCTATATAATTGTAAATATATATTAATGTTAATATTGTATGAACAAAATTATATAACAAAACCCCCAAATACTAGAAAATGAGTTTTTGAAAAATTAAATATTTGAAATTATATACATGAGATGCAGATAACACTCACGTAAACATCTCAGTAGTTCTTACGGCGTGTATATCTGTATATGATAATGTATATGTAAATTAGCTGTAACTGCAATTTTCCTCCACAGTAACAGATTTTATTATAGTGTCTTAGTTCCACAGTCGTATGAAGCAGGTCGAATTAATGATAAAAAACGCAGGCTACATAAAGAAACACAGAAACAGGTGAAATCACCAAATCATATGAAGTTGAATTTTTTTATATCCACTTGCCCTCGGTTTTCCATGTAATAATCGATATGATATCAAACACTGACCAATATGACCCACCTGATTTAATCCCTGAATCCTCCTCTTCTTCATCAAACTTGTCTCTGAAGAACATGCTGTTTCTGAAATCTTTGTGGACGCTGGCGTTGGTGTGATGGAGACCATCGGCACTGAAAGTCCTCTTCGGCTGTGGTGGCTGTATTTGATGAAACGTGTTATTGGTCTTCACTGAACTTCCACGGTTTCTTTTCATTGGTGAGGGACAGGAATGATTAAAAGCAAACAGACGGTAATGAATCTTTGAATGCAACGTCACGCAGTGGCAAACATTCAGACCTTAAAAACAATACATTTTCCCAAAGGAGATCCAGATATGCACATCTCAGATCCGGTTCGGTGTAACTGGATGGTTCTCCTGAGACGTAAGAGTTAGGGCGAAATACACCTTTTAAAACATCAATCTGTTATTAATCCACTAAAACAGGTAACACCTTCCGGTCTTAATTAAAGCTGTGCTGTGTCTGAAATGATACCTCAATGAGGCGAGTGCCTTCAGGGCATTTATCTTATTTACAGAAGACTGGCAGTAGACTCAGAGTATTAATGATTAACCCAGTGCTCCATCATCTCCTTAAAACCTGCTGGTGTTGCCTTTCTGATAGACTTCACCTCCATCCAAAGCTGCCACACTGCACTATTCACTTTCAGGCCTAATTTAATGAATCTACACACACATGCCAACAACAACAACAACAACAACAACAACCACACACTGTTGTGTTTTATGTAGGAAAACCTGATGTTTGTTATTTGTTAAAGAAACACATGAAAATACTTCATCCCGATCGCTATGTTGGTGTAAATACAATGGAGAACAGTTGTGATAGCTTTCACAGTACTGAGAGAAACAAAGAATATCCAATTATTTTAGCATCATAGCTCGAAAAAAAAAAAAATAAGCAGTCATATGTTATTCTCCACCACAATGATGGGAAAAAAGTACTCAGCACCCTCTGCTGGGCCCGCTGCAATACCTCACTTAATCTCACAATGTTAAAGAATTCTTTAAAAAATTCCTGGCTCTTGAATCTGATCCAGACCATCTCCAAAAATTTAATAGAGTGCTAATAGGACATAACTCTTCACCTGCAAAAAATCTGAAAAGCTCAATCATAACTATTCGCATAAAGTTGCTAACAAACAAATAAATACACATAACAATAATCCAATGCCAACGTACATAATAACCAACACAAAAACATTTGCTTCCTCCCTCAGTCCAAAAACACACACAGTAGGCTAACTGGTAGTTCTAAATGACCCTTAGATGTGAGGGTGAGTGTGAATAGCTGTGTGTATGTTTACCCTGTGATGGTTTAGCAAGCTCTTCAGGATGCATCCTGCTTTCACCCAGAGTCTGCTGACACATTATTAATACTTGTTCTTTTTATTAGCAAACTCACGCCCAGAGCCCAGATATGGGTTTGGTGGTATGGTACTGAAAAGAGAACAAACTAGACAAAGTAGTGGGGGTAACAAAATTCATTGGCGTTTACAGGATAAACACAAACAAACATAAAGCAATCTGCTGATATAACATCTACTAGTCCAGACAATAGATAATCATGGGTATGCTCATGAGGCTACTGAGCAAAGTCCTCAAACACGGAAGGACCTGAGTAGAACAAGCAGACCGGTTTAATCTGGAATTCTATAGCAATGCGCTTAAAGGAGTTAAATCATATTCGCCGAGCATGAAGGAATCAATCAGAGGCGAATCTGTAACTACTACTCAAAATATTTTTCGGTCAGCGCATAGAAGTTATAATTTGTGTTGAAATAGTAGAATTCTGTTTTTAGAAAATCAATCTTTTTATATGTGAGATTATTTGAGACAGTATGGGATATGAAAGCGCCTTTTTTAGTGCTTGGGTTTAAAATGTGTCCGCAAGAGGAGAAATGCACCATGTTGTAATTGAAGCTGTCTTCCTATTGGTAGAAACCCATGGACAAATTTGGATTGGAAGTGCTGCTATGGTGGGGAAGTGGTGGCCTAGTGGTAGGGTGCTGGATTACTGATCCCAGGGCTGGCGGTTCAAGCTCCTGATCAGCGGGTCATCACTACTGTCCCCCCAAGGACGGCTAACTGGGTTATCAAAGGCCAGCCATGTCTCTTACTCTCCATCTATGGTGAGAGGTTCATGTAAAAGAAGCAGAACTGACTTCCGTGAAGAGGAGCTGCACAGCCATCGGTGTGTTCCTGCCCTGTGATGGCCTGGTGAGCTGTCCAGGGTGCACTCTTCCTTCGTTTAGAGTGGGCTGAGATATGCACCAGCCTCCTTGCGACCCTAATTGAAATTACGTGGTTCAGAAAACTAATGATTGAACTGGGCTTCTGACACCAGTAGAGACAACTTGAACAGCTCACTAGACCATCGCGGGGCAACGCTCACACCTCGGAACTATTTGGAACAGCAGGTTAACTGAATGTGCATGTTTTTTGACTGCAGGAAGAAACCGGAGTACCCCGAGGAAACCACTCAAGGATGAGGAGAACATGCAAACTTAAAAAAAAAAAAAAAAAATCCCCTGAGCTCCAGAAGACAAACAAAGAAAATCTTCTGAATGATGCTCATGATTGCAAATTAAATATTTTATATAAATATAAATATACTGGAAATATATATTTATTTTTAATCTTAAATATTTTCTGAACAAACCCACTTTGAGTATTTCTTCAAGCTTGATATTTATTACTTTCCTATTTAATATTGGTTTTAAATGTTGAAGACAGGTAGATGAACTTACTGGGAATTTGAAGGCAGCATCCAGCGCGTCGAATTCTGGGTAATGATACTCACCACAGAGCCGGAGGGCAACAAGCACGTGCGCCACTTTCTGAGGTAAAAAAAAGAATGAGTAATAACAAATTACAGTATGGTACGAAGATTTTAAATGATAAATAGATGTTTGCCAAAATGTGTTTTATAACGATGTTTCTGTTTTTATTAAAAAAAAAACCCCTCACAGAAAAGAGCTGCACTCGTATTGGTTCGCAAACTAATCACAACAGTGTTTACTTAAAGCGCGAGGCACCTGCTGTGGTAACTAACGGTTTTACTGCATTTTGAATTTCATGTTAGCATGTTTTGCTAACTCTCGTTCTTCAAGATACGTGAAGTGAAATTAATCCATTTCTGGCTCTTCCACCTGAAATTCTTGACTTCTCTTGATGTTTTTTTTTTTTTTTAAAACAAAGTAGGCGAAATGCTTCCCTGAAGCTGTCTCTAGTAAACAAGTTTTATTTACTGAAATGGTTAACAGTAATCATTAAATCGGAACCTAACCCAAGTTAACTATGCAACAACAATAAAAACAAGATATCTCATTCATATTTAGATTTATCTGAACTGAAATAATCCTTCCAATAAAAGTGCACTTTCACACAGATTTTGTCGGTTTTATGTAATATTCATTAATTTATTCTTCAGTTATTCTTCATTTTCTGTAACTGTTTAATCCTAATTAGGGGTGGGGTGGAGTCTGGATTCCACCCCAGCCGACTCCGGGCGAGGGCGGAGTACACCCTGGACAGCTCACCAGGCCATCGCAGGGCCTAAGCATGCTGACAGCTTTGCAGCTTACTCTTTGAACGTCAGCGATGGTTCTTTTACATGAACCTCTCACCACAGACAGTGAGAAACATGGCCAGCTTTTGATGACCCAGATAGCTGCACTCGGGGGACAGTGACAACCCGTTGAGAATGGGGCTTGAATCTCCAACCTTAGCTTCACTGATCCAGTACCTTTACCACCAGGCGATCCCTGCCCTCATAAATTTTCCAAGCCACTTAATCCTAATTAATTAGGGTCGCAGGCAGGCTGGCACCCATCTTAGCCAACTCGGGGGTACACCCTGGACAGCTCGCCAGGCCATCGCAGGGCCAACACTTCCACAACCCTAGGGATGATTTGGAAAAGCCAACTAACCTACTGTGGATGTTTTTGGACTATGGGAGGAACCCGGAGGAAACCCACGCAAGCACAGGTAGAACATGCAAACTCCACACAGAAAAACCCAGGCTGGGAATCGAACCCAGGACCTTCTTGCTGTGAGGCAGATGTGCGAAGCACTACACCACCGTGCCGCCATTGTTTTATGTAATATTTATGAAAAATAAATGCTACGGTTTTGTTGCCTTCTCCTGAAGTTATACTCTGAAAAACTCACTCTGAAAAACTTTCTGCAGTCAACATTGTGATGCCACTTCAATAGGACAGTCACTTAACTGGGAATTTGGGAAATCAGAAACTTGTGTAACATCCAACTTGTTTGATATTTTCCCACTGGTTTAAATCTAGTTAATATAAATTAAATACTACATGTATAGGTATAAAATAAAATACATTTATACATAACACTTTTAGTGTGTGTGAGTGTGTGTGTGTGTGTGTGTGTGTGTGTGTGTGTGTGTGTGTGTGTGCTCTTGAAACAAAAAATGACCAATAATTTGGATTTTTGATGCTGAGGGGTTTCACTATGTGAGTTTTGGTATGGTGATGACACTTTTCTTACAAGCATAGATGCTAGTCAAAAGCTTGGACACAAGAAACAGGCTCGAAATTTTGATTGGTACTGTATTAAAGTCCCATTTCCATTGTTTCATGCCGTAATTAGTCACGTGTTTTAATGTTTCTTTTTCTTTGAAGATATTAACCTATTCTGTGCACTTTTTTCTTCAGGTGCCAAAATATTAATTTTTAAAGTATATTACTCCTTCCTCTAAAAATGAGCTGCGGTGGTTGGAACTGCATCCATAGCAGTGTAGAAACTCTAAATTTCTTAGGAGCAGCTGAACTTGGTGTTGAATATTTGGGTAAAGTTCAGCTACTAGCACTGTTCTCTTATCTAAACTTTATTTGGAATATCATAATTTAATAAGCCAATATCGCTAATCAATCTTTTTTAATGGAGAAAATTAAAACCAGCTATAACTAAGCACACAGGAGGCTTCTTCTTCTTTTCCTTTTGACTGTTCCATTTAGGGGTTGCCACCGGCAAATCATCTGCTTCCATCTCACCCTATCCTCTGCATCTTCTTCTCTGACACCAACTACCTTCATGTCCTCCTTCACCACATCCATGAATCTTCTCTTTGGTCTTCCTCTAGGCCTTCTGCCTGGTAGTTCCAGCCTCAGCATCCGACTACTAATATATTCACTATCCCTCCTCTGTACATGTCCAAACCATCTCAAAATATCTTACATGCGCTGTCCCTCAGATGTGCTCATTCCTGATCCGATCCATCCTTGTTACTCCCAAAGAGAACCTCAACATTTTCATCTCTGCTACCTCCAATTCTGCTTCCTGTATTTTCCCCAGTGCCAATGTTTCTAAACCATACAACATCACTGTCCTCATCACTGTCTTGTACACTTTTCATTTCATTCTTGCCGATACCCTCCTATCAAGAGGCTATGAAGCCTAAAAGTCATGTGATCATCCTGTGGTGTTTAATATCTGTATAGTGTTGTTATTGACATTTTGCCTGATATGAACTGTGGGATTGATATTTTTCTCCTTAGAAAGAGTGGAATGGCAGTCTTTCTAAACAGGCTA
This sequence comes from Plotosus lineatus, assembly GCA_024760905.1. Taxonomy (NCBI): domain Eukaryota; kingdom Metazoa; phylum Chordata; class Actinopteri; order Siluriformes; family Plotosidae; genus Plotosus; species Plotosus lineatus. The sequence goes on along the minus strand of CM045751.1, from coordinate 3,745,046 downwards.
ATGCAAACTATCAAATAGATTTTAGAAGATATAAACTTTAAAACTGTTAGTTCCAACCACCAGCTGATCGTTATACTTTTTCAAACTTTAAATATTTTTTATACAGATTGCAGTGTATTTAGCAGAATGGATGGTGGGGAACAGTTGCAATGAATTCACATTGCTAGATATAGAACAATGTCATCAGGTGTAGTATGTTGTGAAATACAGCAGGCCTTCGTTATTCGCAGGGGTTTGGTTCCGGCCCCTCCTGCGAATGAAGATAATCCGCGAGTTCTGTACCCGGAAGTAAAACCCCATGTATCATATTACATGCACGAATGATCAACTGGAAGTACAATACTATGTATCTATTACATGCACTAAAATATGCTTCTTAAACACATTCTATCGACAGTCTTACTCATTAATACAGTATTAATGTAGTATTGATTAAGAAAAACTTTTTAATTTTGTACTGTGATATTTATTAATAAAATATATAAACATTGCACAGCATCTATATTGCACAGCACATATATATATATATATATATATATATATATATATATATACACACACACACGCACACACAGTCGGCCACCGACTTACGAAATTAATCCGTTCCAGCGCCTTTTTTGTAACACGGAAGTTTCGTCAGTAGGGGTCGCATTTTACATGGTAAATGCCTGATTCGTTCCAAGGCTCCAAAGACCCTTTAAAAATGATAAAAGTACACCAATTTTGCATGAAATATGTGTTAAAAGTAAAAGAAAATTATTTATTAAACCATTTAAACATTTTATTAACGTATTAAACCATTTTATTAACATATTTATTAATTAAACCATTATTAAATATTTTTTATTAACACACACACACACACACACACACCTCTCTCACACACAAACACACAAACGTATTAAATCTGTATTGTATACACATTAAATTTTTATTGTCGCGCTGCGGGTCACGCCCACAAGACGTGGAATTCAATGCGCATTCCCTGCTTGACAGATCGGAGGTACAAACTCAACTTTAATTTCCTTCAGGGATCGGAATTCCAGATGAGCTCAAATGCGCCACATTTACTAAGCATTTACTGAATTAAACAACTTAAAAAACTAAACTAAAAACCAAAGAGTTAAGCTTCCTTCGCTCTCTCTTTCTCTCTCTCTCTCTCTCTCACATACACACACACACACACACATGGATGAGATGTTTTATTTAAAGCGGAATTACAGTACCGGTTTGTAAGATCAGAGGTCCTCACTGTATTTCCGCTTTAAAGTCTCCTTCTGGTTCTGCGTCATCCCTCCTAGCCAATGGGAGGCCAGCAGGGCGAGATGTTGAGAGACAGCCAATGAGAGAGCAACTCGCGCATCGTGTGAAATTTTGATTGGCACATTTGAATTTCTTTTCGTAAGAGGGGGTTGTTTTCGTATCCCGGGGAAAATGTTTTTCGTAACCCGGGATTTTCATACCCAGGGGGTTTTGTAAGTCGGGGGCCGAATGTATATATATATATATATATATATATATATATATATTACACATTCAAGATAATTAATTGCCATTTGTGCTTTTACACACATAGGAATGGAAAGGAAGGTTCAAATCAACAAAAACACATTAATGGTTAAAAATGCTTATCAGACGCCTACTAGAGGGGGGCATTGCATTATTTGTGAGGCGCTCCATCAATGGAGGCGCTTGACTCAAGTGACGTATGGTGCTTGTGGACAAAGCGCGGCTTATCTGGACTTCCGATCTTTCAAGTGAGCAAGTGAAGGTTGAGTACTAAACAAGTACATAAAGAACATAAAAGTGTGATGTAATGAGCTTTCAGCCTTACCCAGAATGCACTGTGAGATGGCAGAGTGGATTTATTATTCAAATGGGAAGCACTTAAGCAGTACTCTTTCACTGAGGTGAACTGCATTCAGCCCGAGCAGCTCAGCCACGCCCTTGAGCCGGAGCAAGCAGAGAACAGAGTTGGAGAATACATTATGAGTGATGTGAGTTAATCTTCAGTCGCAGAGGTGAGCATGCTTGTGTTTATTGGGAGTAAATGAATTCATGTGTGAGCCACAAGCAGCCCAGCCACACCCCTCAGCCGGAGCGGAAAGAAAACAGAGTTAGATGAGCACAGCCGTCAAAATCAAAGTCCCCCCAAAACACAGACCATAACAAAAAGAACATAAAACAACATGAAGTGTAATAAATTGGATAAACAATACAAAAAGATAAACATCCTACACCACAGTACATAAAATCACACACACAAGCATTCTAAACATTAACTTAGGTACTGTACTGGAATAATTATTGAAAAAGACTAATTCTATGGTGCTTTACAACAGTTCAGATGATTATTCCTTTTCAGGCACTTCAGAGGAAGCTGTCTTTTTTCAGGAAAAAGTCTTATTTCTTCAGAACAGACATGCAACGTCATTACCTTTTTCTGGCACTCAGCTGGCGTTTGAGTGGCATCATTGTGCTTAACTGGTAACTAAAACACACTAAAAAAGGCTCATTGACAACTTGTGCGCGAATGAGGGAAAATGGGTGTATACATCATCTCAACCAATCAGCACCAAGGAGGACAGCCATTGGCTGAATTTGAATCACGTGACAGTTGTGTGGCAATCTGCAAATATGCGCAGGCGCGAGTGCAAAACCACGAATACTGTAGTCAAGGGCCTACTGTATTATTGAATAAAGAATGCAAATAAAGTTTCTGATGCTTTTAGTGTGTAACACACACCTGTTTTCTGTTAAAGATGTAAATGGAGAGAGGACGAGAGCTGCACAGAGCTTTTTGGTGGTGGTGTTTGTATTTTTGCAGTTGTGCAGACTTGTGCATAAAGATTGACCTGATCAGATGGAATGGAAACAGAGAGATGGGTGAGAGATTTTTTTTGTGTTAAACTAATTTTAAATGCATTTCATCATTAACTTTTTAATGTGGTCAGAAGGTTTGTTTCAGCTAAATGCCTGGAATTAAACTGAAATTCTACACTTGGATCATTCTCATTGTGGTGAACAATTAAAAAAATTGTCACTGTACAAAAACTTATGGACCTGCCTGCATGTCAAAGGATTTGTGTCTCAATTTTTACTTTGGGCGGACCGATAAAACTCTAATAATATGGATATTGTGATAGTTTTTTAACCTTATGACTTGCAGGAGCTTAGGGTTTAAAAATGCAGTTAATTTTGGTTGGGTTTTTGGTCATTTAATTAGAATAGTCAGAATTTGTTAAATAATCATTACTTTTTAAATAATATATAAATTTTTCCCAGTAGTGCAATGTTTGATATACATCTTAACTACTTACTAAATTCTGGTGGATTTAAAAAAAAAAAAATTTCAGACCTGAAGGAATATTTATTTAGAGTGGTGCCTTGACTTACGAAATTAATTAATTCCTATAGGGGGAATCACAGAAAATAATTGAGAAGCACTTCACAAGGCGTTCTCGGAGCGCAGAGGAATACACGTGGAAGAATACAAAGCTAATCAGCCTGGAAAAGCTTAGTTTCTTGTTCTAATTGAGGCATTGTCTGTTGATATTTGATATATTTGCTTGTCAAAATATATATTGTTCATTGTTTGTCTAAGTACTTAATATTATTTTTAGATCAAGGGAGGATTCAAGGCTTCCTGCATCATGTGCTCTCTGGCCAGTGGAAATTAAATTGATACACACCGATTGCAGTCCAGAGAATACATTGGTCCACTTTCAAGGTCAATATGCCACCATCTGTGAATTGGACTACAATATTCTCCAAGTGGAAATTCAGAATACTCCCAAAACAACTGCATTTGTGGAAGTGGGAGATATGTGCTTAGTGGAAGATTTGCTGACTAATCACTGGTACAGAGGAAGAGTTCAGAACAAATCCGGAAACATGTTTGATGTATTTCTGCTGGATCATGGAAATATTCTGACTGTCGCTTCAAAACAGTTGTCTACCATTTCAAATTCTTTACTCATGCTCCCACCAAAAGTTGTCTGTGGGTTCATCGCTAATATGCTGCCTGTCCAGGAGTGTTGGAATCAACCATCTGAAGCATATTTCTTTTCTTTGATAGATAAAAATATTGAGGGATACATCCATGGTTATCTGCCATACAAGGTTCTTATTCTGGAAGTGCCAAAAATATCCAAGGATTTATTAAGATTGAATTTAGGCAGGCATGTGGATACAGACACGTTTCTACTACTGGTGGAACTGGAGATGGATGTTTCAATTCAACAAAGCTGTGAGTCTGTTCCTGATTTACTCATTGAAATGCAAGTTGCACAAGAGATTTCATTTAAAGCCTCTAACTTGTGTGGCTATGAGGATATACTTCCTCTCGGTTGTTCAAAGTTGACTGTCGGGCAAAAGGAAAGAGTGAAAATAGCTTCAGGCATAAATCCCGGGTTATTTTACTGTCAGTTGTCCATCACTGCAACGGACCTGAAAGAGATGTCTGAACAATTAGCAGATGCGTGTGAGTCGAAGATTTGTAACTTTACAGACTATCCAAGTGAAAATATGGGTTTATTATGTGCAATAAAAGGCAAAGATGAGAAATGGCACCGGGGTTTAGTCCAGAGCCTCCCTGTTAACTCCCATGTTCGAGTTGTGTTTATTGACTATGGGTATTGTGAATCTGTAAAAGTTGAAAACATCTTTCAGTTACCGTCAGAGTTTATCTTGAGACCAGTCATGACGTTTCCATGTTCTCTCTCTTGTTTGCATGAGAAAGACAAAGCGACGGTGAGCCAACAACTGTTGCTTCTTCGAAAAGGATTAACGGGTAAAGAGGTAATGATTACAGTCGATGACTTGACCAAGGGAAATGGTGTCTGTTCAGTCACACTGAGTACAGCCGAATGTGCTCCTGTCGAGAGAGTACAGTCCCAACAAATCAGTAAAATGTCAAACAGTGGTTTAGTGGGCCAATTGAGCTACATCTCAAATGAGACAAAAATTGATGGAATATCAAAGAATCTGATTGCTTTGGGATGCCTACGTGATGGCTACATATTTGAGGGTTGTGTTGAACATGTTGTGAGTCCTCATGATTTCTGGATGAGGACAGCATACTCCAACGATCGATTTGAGACCATGATGAATAAACTCATCAAACGGTTTAATGGTTTACAATTGAAGGAGGAAATCCTCCAGGATCCAGTGCCTGGTCAACTCTGTTGTGCCATGTACGATAAAGATATGCATTACTACAGAGCTCGTGTGGTTAATATTCTTGAATATGGTGCTGAAGTGTTTTTTATTGACTTTGGAAACACAGAAAAGGTGCCAAGTATGCTAATAAAGACAATACCCACTGAATTTACTGTGGAGCCAGAGTTTGCTTTCAATTGTTCCTTAGCTCATGTTGTTCCAGTGGATGATGTCTGGACAGCTGCATCAACAAACCTCTTCAGGAAAGTCACCTCAAATAAAGCACTCCTGGCTCGTATAATTTGCAGAAAGAGTGATGTCTTTGTCGTGGAGTTGAATGATAAAGTTGGGGAAAAAAGTATTGCAAGACTTTTGATCGGTGCAAATATGGCAGAATACTGGGCGCATAGTGTAGTAACGACTTCCAGCACACCAGTAGCAGATGATAATAAAACGAACAATACATTTATTAAAGGGAAGACTGGTGAGAAGTCTTCTAAAAGGAAGTCCACTTGGAAAAACCCTGCAAATGTACCAAGGCAAGTGATTTCCACCATCAATGAGGTCCACACTAAAACGATAAATTCAAATGCTTTAGAAGTTTTCAAATGTCAGAAATTTAACCCCGGAGCTGTGATTCGTGTCCAGTGTTCCCATGTCAGTTCTCCAGATAGGTTTTGGTGTCAGAACAAGAAATACACAAACAACTTGGATACATTAATGGAAAGACTACAAGACTTCTACCAGAAAAACACATCTGTGCTATGGCCCCAAAGTGCATGCTGTGCTGTCTGTTTTCCACTTGATCATAAATGGTACAGGGGGTGCATTCTAGAAAAAGAAGGGGTAAATGTTAGGGTGGGTTTAGTTGACTATGGAATGATTGTGGAAGAAACGATGGAGAACATTCGAGTGCTGCATCCTGAATTTCTGGAGCTTGAAGTGCAAGCGTTTAGATGTAGTTTGTACAACTTCATTGTCCCAATTAAAGGTGATGTGTGGTCTGACAAAGCAAGAATCTCATTACTGGATTTTACTTCTAGAAATTCACGCGATCTGCATTGTATAATCTACTCCCAGGTTTTTGTTTCAAATGAAGGACTCTGCAATATGGTTGGCTTGTACACACCTCTCCATCGAGCCTCTGCACATCTGATAGAAACAGGTGTTGCTGAAAAGAATCAGCATCCACACCAGCTTCTTCCATGTGCTGTCCCATGCTCATTTGTTTATTCTTCATTTGACATTACCATTGGAAGTGAAGAGTTGGTATTTCCAACTCATATTGTCAGTCCTTGGGAAATCTATCTTCAGTTGGACAGAAATTCTTCAATTATTGAACATCTTAAGGAGAGAGCAATGAAAGAAAGCAAAGAGCTGACAAGTCTGGCATGTACTAATACAACGAGCAGTTTTTGCTTGGCCAAATATTCTGAAGATGGTCAATGGTACAGGTCATTTGTTTGGCCTGCTCATTCCATCCTACATCTAAATGTATTCTTTGTAGATTATGGAAGTAAGCAGGTTGCTGAAAAAAAGAATGTGGTCTTTCTGCCCCAAAGGGCAGTTGATTTACTTTTGATCCCTATGCAAGCTTTAAGATGTAGTCTTTCAAGTATTCCTGAGACGGAGGAACATATGCCTGATGTTAACACATGGCTTGAGAAGACCATCATCAACAAGGGGCTTAAAGCAATCTTTGTAGCAACTAACAACTGTGGGAATTTTCTTTGTGACCTCTTTGATGGCGACATTCATATCAATGAGAAAGTAAGAGAGATGTTTGCAGCTCATGCACAAAAAGTGGAATCAGTCAGAAAACCCATCCCTGTTTGCTATAAAAAACTTGGGAATGTGTCTTCTGCAGGCAGTAAAATTAAGACGAAGGGAGGGCATTGTAAGGAAACAGTGGTGAAATCACGGAGGACACCAGGCTGTTGCAAATTCATACAGAGAAATGGATGGTCTTTTCAAGAGAAACCATCCAAATTAAAATCTTACAGTTTAAAAGGAAGAAAAAAAAATCAAAATTTTAAACCCAAAAGGCAATTTGAGAAAGAAAGAGGCTCCTCCATTCCAGACACTCCTGATGTACAGCCCTTTCAGATGTCAGATGTTCGTGATCGACCGGGCATCAAAATCACACCGGGTTTCAGAAGCACAGGGTTCATTTCTCATCGTGACTCTGTCGACAGCTTCTTTATTCAACTGGAACAGGATGAGCAAGCGATTCTTAAAATAAGGGAGGAGCTAAACAGCAGCTCTTTCACAGAAAGTTTGCGAAGTGTTCCATCAAATGTGAAAGTAGGGGATCTGGTTGCTGCTCGGTATGATGAGGACTTGGCTTTATATCGAGCTGCAGTCAGGAATGTAGCGTCCTCTGGTAAGCTAACAGTTGAATTTGTTGACTATGGAAATACAGAAACTGTTGACAGAAAGAAAGTTTACTCATTGGCAAGCAGGTTTCTGCATGATGCGAGATTAAGCACTTACTGTAAACTTACAAAACCATACAATCCAGAGGATGCCGAGTCGTTTCTTGCTGGCACACATGACTGTCCTATGATTGTGGAGTTTGTGAAGAATCTTGGCGATGTTTGGGAAGTGAGCATTCATGGACTTGACCCTTTGCATGACTCAAAAGAATCAGATCCTGCTGAAAGAAAGGAAGGCAAGGATCCAGACTCAGGCCAAGCCAAACTAAAGGAAGAGCTGTGTCCAGCTGTGCAAGATGATGCTTCCCTTCCACGTACTTGTAAGAAGACTGAAGCAGAAACAACCAACATTAAAGAAGACACTGAAATACTTGAATGTGGGACCAAAGTGAGTAGAATAGTTCAAGAGAAAAGCTGGGAAGATGTGCAGGCCACAAAAGCTGTAGGTTGCCCTCCGACATTCAGAACCAATAGAAATGCGAGTGAATTGCCACAGAGGACTGACATTCATAACCTTGATCAAGAATCTGAATCTTTGAATGGATCGAACCATTCATGTGGCTTATCTTGTCCAAGTACGCATGAGACTACTATTGAACAGCCAGACGACGGAGTATATGGACAGGACAGTGGAACAAATAAATGTCAGGCAGTTGTTCCTCAGTCGACTCCAGAATATGACCCCTCTTCGCCGATACCCATCCTCCCAAAGAAACCAGATGAGAAAGATGACGAGATACGACATCTGTTTCTTGCACCTGTTACAAACGATCATGAATACTCCGGATACGCAGCAGCTGTCAGCACACCTGAGGAATTTTACATTGTACTTGAGGACCTACTTCTCTTCATGAGTTCTGTATCAAGTGTGCTTGAAAACCTATTAGAAGACTTTGCTCTGTTGCCAGAGGCTCAACTGATTCCTGGTACTGGCTGCCTGGTAAAATTCGAAGACGACAGGAAATTGTGTAGAGCAGAGATAATACAATGCGATGACATTTCAGTGATCATTCATCTCGTTGATTATGGGTATTGTGCACATCTGGCTCGCCAAGATATTTGGAAACTTAAAAAACTTCCTGTCGAGCTGGCCGGACTCCCAAGGATCACTTACCCGTGCTTGTTAAGAGGAATTAAGCCCGCCGATGGGCTGCAGTGGTCCGACCAGGCGACACTGTTTCTCCAACAGTGTATGTATCAAAAAAATCTCAAAATATATTTCAGAAACTGTGTTTCTGAGGTACAATGGGAGGTTGATGTCGTGGCCTCTAACAGAAATGTTGCTAAAGATTTAGTTGAAGCTGGTTATGCACGCTACGTAGATACTTTGCTTGGACTACGGTTTCAGCAAGGTCAAGGCCATCCACAGGAAGTCAAGTTCAAGAGTGTCGGGGATTCCTTCAGAACTGTATATGGAAAGCATGAACAAATACAATCCCAAATGGACAAGGAGCCTGACAGGCACTTGGAAGACATGTCGGCTCATGATGGTGGAGAACTTTCTGAAGGCTGTAGTATGGACGGAGAGGCCTCTGCGGTGGAAGCTCTGATGGACGTGGATCAGGGCATAAGTCACTTTATGATCTGCAGTCTACTTTAAGCCAATGTAAGTTCCTGATTGTTGTTTTGTTTATGTGTGTGGATTTTACAATAGCATGAAGATAACGTACATTTTTGGTGATTTCTGGATGTGGATTGTCCGTAAAACAAGTTGGTTCCGGTTATCACTTACACTACAGCAGCTACAAACAATCCAGCAGCTACAAACAATCTTCCCCTCACAGCACTCCGGGTTTTATCAAGACACAAAAGAAAGTCTGTCTTTGTCTTTAGTGGTATACAGAAGCTTTTGTTGTCCATTCGGAGCGTTTTCCTGTCTCGGGTTTAGGTTTATCCTCGGACTTTTCAAAATTGGCTACACTGCAGACTCGAGTCTTATAGAAGCTTTCAAAAGAAATGAGCACGTGCAGCGTAGAAGTCTCCGGTGTAATGATGGGAGCAGTAAATTATTACTGAATGCTGAATTAATACAAACCTGGGATATTAATTATATTCAAAACGTTTACTCCACAGGTTACAACACACTGTTGCGAGTTCGGTTCCCTGCATCAGAAAGAACGGATTTATACCGAAACTTTTTTTTTTTTTTTTTAATCAGCTTGTCCAAAATATTTTTGGTGAATATGAACATGCTGTATCCTTCGTACCATTTTTGTTAGTTTTTAAAATGGAGGTGTGAGTAAAAGGATTTTTTTTTTTGGCAATTTCAAATTAATTTTTACTTTATTTTTATTTATTTACTTATTTATTTTTATGTTATGGTTATTTATTTTGCACATGATTTCATTTTGTCCTCTCCAGAGAATGTTATCTGCACTGACTCTTTATTTTTCTTCTTTATTATTATTGTTATAGTTTGTGATGCATATCTGTATGTTTATTTTAAAATATTATTCTCAGACGTTTCAGATTATGCTTTTTGTTATAAATAATAATTAAATTATGTTATGAAATCCGAACCTGAATGACTGGTCCGAGTTTTTATTTGAGTGTAGGATGGAAGCATCAGTGTGAGAACAGGGGGGGGAAGAAAGGAAGGTGGTTCCGCGAAAAGGGAAAGAAACACACTTTCAGGAAGGTCGTTTATCATCATTGGTGATGTAGAATTTTATTTAATGAAAAAAAAAGTTTCTGTCAGAAGTGGGATTCGAACCCACGCCTCCAGGGGAGACTGCGACCTGAACGCAGCGCCTTAGACCGCTCGGCCATCCTGACGTGGTGAAAGTAGTATCACAGTTCGAATATAATCCTGTCTGGAACGCAGCGAAACTACTTTCTATTTTATCGTCTTCTATAAATTTGTATTTACAGTTATGATTAAAAAAAAAAAAAAAAAAATTAATCTCATTGGTGAATTTAAATGATCGGATGCAGTACGTCAATATGTCCGCTACATGGCAGCACATACCAACATTTTAAACTTACTGCAATTAAAAAAGATAAATAAGTCGAATTATCATTATTATTACATCAATTTGAATAATTAGAAATTTAACAATTTTATGTTTTGCAAAGACTTTAGATAGCAGATTTATTACTTTCATTGACTTTTTAAAATCTTTTTTTATTTATTTTATTTTATTTGTCACTATGCCTGGTTGTTATGGGAAGAGTATGACATGCTTTTCCTATTAATTGTAATTTATTTTTCACTTGAAAGACATTCATTCATTCATTCATTTCCTGAACTGCTTTGTCTAATTAGAGTTGCTGGGGAGGCCCATCTCAGCCGACTCCGGGCGAGGTACACTGTGCAGCTTGCCAGGCAATCGCAGGGAAATCGTTCACACCTTTGGAACAGCCAAGTAACCTACTGTGCATGTTTTTGTACTTTGGAAGGAAACCGGAGAACCCAGAGGAAACCCACACAAGCACGGGGAGAACATGCAAACTCCACACGGAAACGCAGAGGCTGGGAATCGAACCCAGCCATGCTAAACATTACGCCACCATCCACCCAACTGGACAGACATTATGAGGGGAATTCAAGGAGGAGAAAAAAAAAAGACATAGAAAGACTTGAAAAGAAAGAAAGGAAGAAATGTGGCCACGAAGGCCCTCTCTGGTCATGAGTCAGGGTTGTGACAGAGATTCCTATTTACTTCATAGTACTGTGATCTCATAGTTAGCAGTGGGGAGTAGAAACCCTGGCACAACCACCAGGCTTTGATGCAGTAAAAAGTTCCTGTATTTCAAGTGAGGTCGAGTACAAGCTCAGTGCATATGATGTAATCAGCCGTGTAAGATGTCACAGTAGGAAAACATTCATCTGTGCAGGTTTTTTTTTTTTTTATACCGTAGAGCTCGTACCTCAGCATTAGCAGCTGCTGTCAAGTGACTGATTGAGTGCTGACAAGGCACCGAGGTGGTCCGTGTTGACTTCAGTCTTGAATTTCTGTCTATCCTTGGTATTCACTATACTGGTATATTGGGGGAGGGTGTTCCACAACTGTACTGTGGCTGGACAGATCTTATTATAGGATTAGCTTAATCCTAATTAGGGTCACAGGGAGACTTTCACCCATCTCGGCCAACTCTGGGTGAGGGCAGAGTACACCCTGGACAGCTTTACAGGCCCTCACAGAGTGCGAAAACAATCAGTAATAGACTAATAGAGAGCATGGGTGGTGATGAAGAGGAGTGACGCAGGAGACGTGAAGTCATGATAAAGAGGTGTGAGGTTATGAAGAGTGAATGATGTCCCAGCGTGAGGTTAGAATCTGTGATTTTTACTTTTAAAAAGAAAACAATCAAAAATCACAGTAACAACTATAAGGGCACGCAAACCCCTAATTACCACAAAAGAACAACATCTGGACTTATTTACTGTGAGATCACAACGATTAATGTCACAATAAATACATAAATAAGCCACGAAATTCATTTGATTTTTCAGACATTTTAAAAGTGTGGATATTGATACCAAAATTATTTAGTTTTAGCAAAAGTGGGATTAACTGCTATTTTCTGAACTGCATAATCCTGATTGGGGTCACAGGGAGGCTAGAGCCCATCTCAGCCGACTCCGTGCGAGGGCAGAGTACACGGCAGTATATCCAGGCTGTCGCAGGGCAGAAACACCCCGACGGCGATCCAGCTCCTCTTTACGAAAATCAGCAACGGCTCCTTCACATGAACCTCCCACCATCGTCAGTGAGACACCAGGCCGGCCTTTAATAACCCAGGTAGCTGCGCTGGGGGGGGGGGGGACGGACGGGACGGACGACAGCAGTGACAACCTGGTGATAGTGGAGCTTGACCTTGGTATCAGTAATCCAGAACCCTCCCACCAGGCCACCCTGAATTACTGACCTGTCAAGGTAAATACATGTGTAACTTTTTGATTAATAGATAGATGATAGGTTTTTTTTTGTCCTAATCCATGTTTAAATGATTTCAGATCTTCATATGTTATGACCACAATTATTCCATAACTTCAGTATAAGGCAAAAATAATCTGGCAACTCACCCAAATCTTAGCAGTCTTACACTCGTACACAAACCTCGAGGCAGACTTTATACTGTTCCGAGGCTCACCAATCACAAATCTCTTTACTTGAGCTTCATCGATTTCTACCGCTGGACAAACGTGTTTTAAGCAAACAGCATTCCACTGACTGCTGATGACTGGAGTCTTGAGCTTGCCTTTCTTATGGGAACTCCCTAATTAACTCTAATCACTTGGTGAGACACACCTGGTGTCCACAGCGCAGTCAAAAGTAGTGTCTCACCAGTCAGGACACCCTTCAGGCAGGTAGTCATAACAATATATATATATATATATATATATATATATATATATATGTATGTGTGTGTGTATGTATATATGTACATACGTACAGTACCTACCTGTATATATACTGCACAAATTATGGTTGTGAGATGGTTTGGACATGTACAGAGGAGGGATAGTGAGTATATTGGGAGTAGGATGCTGAGGTTGGAACTGCCAGACAGAAGGCCTCGGGGAAGACCAAAGAAGAGATTTATGGATGTGGTGAAGAAGGACATGAAGGTCAGTGGCGTAAGAGAAGAAGATGCAGAGGACAGGGTGAGATGGAGGTAGATGATTTGCTGTAGTGACCCCTGAAAGAAACAGCCAAAAGGAAAAGAAGAAGAAGAAAACTGTACAAATCATAAATATATTACAGTTTCTGGAGTAATTTTCATTTTGCTTATTGGATCAATTTTGGAAATTTCTTATTTTTTCCCCATATTAAGAGTATATACAGTTCTACTTCAAATAAAATATATGAAATATATATTAAATATTATTTATGACCGATCGATAGAGAATCGGTCTGAAAGGGTTAAAATCATGTAAATATCATTCTTGGAAAGGCGCCATGTTTTACCGATGACGCGCCTGAGTCATACCACGTGACCCCCCTCAGGTGCCTGCTCGTCATGTGACTCTGACGGTTAGCATAGCCAGTTCCTTTTCAGCTAGTCAACTTCATCACGGTGCTGTATCATGTCGGAGAGTGTGCATTAAGACGTGTGTCTTCTCAGGAGCAGTACACGGGCCAGTATGAGTGCTGCAGGTTACCGGACCGGACTTCTGCTGCTTCTTTCCGCTCTGCAGTGGTGTTCGTTCCGCACACAGAGCTCCAGTGACAGCTCGTGGTACCAGGATCTGTGCAGGTAACTCCAGGAAGAATTGTTAGCATGGTTAGCCTGTTAGCATGTATCAGTTCTCACAAAAGCTGTGAGAGACTTTTAAGATGTGAGAGAAAACTTACACACATATATAATATTATATAACTTGTACAAATTTTCTGAAGGCACAACCAACCGTCAGAGTTTAATGTTTGTGAGTGTTTATGTTGTTTGTTTATGTGTGTTTGTGTTGTTTCTGGTGTGTGTGTATAAATAAATTAAGATATAGATGGTGGCGGTACATCCACATCCTTTGAATGTTGTTTTTGTGAAACATTTCCACCACAAACTCTAAAAGAAGATTAAAACAACAAGCGAGAAGTGAGACTGGCTGATTTAATTCTAACCCAGACTTTACATTTACAGTATTTGGCAGACACTCCTATCCACACAAACTTAAAATGATAATTTTACACACAATTTATCATTAAGCCCCCAACAATGTGGTGACAGGGGATTGAACCCCAACCTTGAGATGAATCGCCCACTGATTTCCCCAGCCAGTCACCCCTGCCCAGACTATACAGTGTTGGAGCCAATGAATGAGTGACAGGTGTGTCAGGTGACACTGCAGAGTGACACCACCAAATTTCATCTAAAGTTTGTGTATATATTTTCTTTTTAACTGATCAAGACGATATCAGCACGAACCTCTGCCAAGCCTGGATATTCCCCTCATGCCAAGCAGTATTACAGATTGACTGGTCTCACAATGTTAAAGAATCGTTTGAACAATTGCCTTTCCCAGGATTTGATTAGAATTGTCCCAAAAAATATGAATTCATATTTGTGAATTTTTCACCATTTGTTCAAAGAGTCGAGTTACAAACAGAAAAGAAGGCTCAAATCAACAACACACAAACTGCTATAAAATAAACACAGAAAATTCAATATCTAAAAGGACCTCATACAGACCCAGCAAACAATAAAATAATAACAACAAAAGTAATAAAATATGATGATAAAAATAATACAATAAATAAATAAGTAGATAACTGCAATAAATGAAATTACACTATATTATATTATATGTCTGTCTGTCTTCCTTTCGGCTTTTTCCCTTTTACTCGGGGGTCGCCACAGCGAATCATCTGATTGGCACGTTTGATTTGGCAGAGGTTTTTACGTCGGATGCCCTTCCTGTCACAACCCTTTTTAGCGAGGGACAGAAACACGCTGACGACTTTGCAGCTCCTCTTTACGAAAGTCAGCAATGGTTCATTTACATCAAC
>CM045751.1:3650000-3725000 GCA_024760905.1 Plotosus lineatus | reverse complement strand
AAATATTGAATACAAATAATGAGAACACTAACATATTTTCAACCAATTGGAGGAGAGCATGATGGTGATTCTAATAATGATGTAATTTCCACATCGATCGCCGTTTTTGGAGGGGGGACGGGGTGGGTTAATGATTTTTATATTTTTCTCTCCAGTAATAACCACATCGTATTCCCACCCTATTGCACGTCTCGCACTAACCAGAAAGAGATGTAAACATACAAATGCTTCACCTTTTAAAGAGGTGAGCAGATGGAGCAGATATTTCTTCGGCAGGTTATGTAACAATGTTGTGATGGTTGAATGGGAATCTTGCTGTAATCAGTTCCAAACGACACTGCATTGGGGATTTTTTCCTACCTGCATTTCAACATATTCCACATATTGTGTATTAACACACGATTGCGAAACGAGAAACCTTTTTTTGACAAATTCAGCGAATATTTGGTCACAGTCCACTAACCGTCTGTCTTTCTCCTTACACAAATCCAGAAATAATCTCGGACTACAAACAGAACGAGCTGCATCTCCGCACGTATTACGTTTCAGGATATTAGTCCATTCATCACCCAACGTCAGTCTTGTGGTAGATTAGCCGCCACCTTCATTGCTGACTGCGACTCTCATACATTGTCAGCTGGATGGTCAAACGCAACAGATATGTATATAAATATAAAACTGCACAGAATACCCAGAATGCACGTTTGTCCTGAATAAATAACAAGGTTTGTGCCAAAGGCAAGGTGGTTGTCACTGCATAGACCCAGAGATGGAACAGTAAGTGGATTATATAACTCAGAAAATAAGAAAAACAAGATAAAACATGGTTTGATTGTTTTTTGTTTACTTGTTTGTTTGTTATTATTCCAAGATGGTGAACCAATCAGCTTGCAGGATTCATGTGTAGTGTTGTTGTTGTTATTGTTATTTGTTAATTTATTCTACCCGCAGGAAACATGAAAAGTTTACATTCATTTTTAATGAATCTTTATCTTTGTTTAAACTGGATTTACATGAGTTTATTTATTTCAAGATTTTTAAAGTTTTCTTTTTGGCTGCAGCACTTTCATAATTTATAATTTTTTTAATCTCATCGGAGTACAATCAGATGCTGAAGAAGTGCAACTTTTTCATTTAAATCTGATTTCAGGCTGAAGATTTTGAGATTCATCAAAGTACCATTAGTTATCTGTCAGTGATCTAACATCTGAGGTGAAACTTTAGAGAAATGAAGGAGATTTGAGAATTTTCAGCTTGTTGGTGTGTGGATCACCTGATCGATCACATTCATTAAAAAAAGAAAGTGCAGAAGTTCACGCGTCTTTAATTTTTCCACCCCAAATGAGCCAAAGCCTTTTTTTAATTAATGCTCCCACCTCCCTGTGTGGTACAGATTTATGTTGAATGCAGATATAGCAAGAAACGGCACAAATCCCAGCATGACCCTCATTTAGTCCTGCTTTTCCTTTTCCTTTTGTAAAGGGGACGCCGGAGTTTGTCACCGTGTCGCAGTGCGTTCATCACTTTGAATGGAGAACTTACGCAGCCTGCAGGAGGGACAAGTTCAGACCAGACAAGGAAGTGAGTGCATCGGGGTCAGGGGATGGAAATGTGTGAGGTGATGTGAGCTGATTCTCACCAAAACCACAAAAGATTTCACTGTGACTGAGAAGTGACCCACATAACATTTCAGTTGAATGCCTTCAGGGCATGCTGGGAATGGAAAAAAAAAATTCAATAGCATTGTGGTGTGATGTCATGACCAGGTGCCGAATTATTCACCAGTAATATGCGTTTGTTTACCTACAGGATGTTGCTGTTCCAGTGTGTTTATCATGTGACATATTTTAATATGCAATCATTCTATATTATGTATTACTTCCTTTTTTAAGTTATTAATGATAATATGAAGGTATTTACAGGAAAGTTTTCATATGTTTTGATTCTCGAAAATACCGTCCAATACAGTCGGCCCCCTCCTTATGAAATTAATCCATTCCAGTGCCTTTTACGTAACGCGGGAGTTTCGTATGTAGGGGCGCATTTTACATACAAAACGCCTGATTCGTTCCAAGGCTCCCAAGACTACCCTATATACCCTTTAAAAATGATAAAAGTACACCAATTTTGTATGAAATATGTGTTAAAAGTAAAAGAAAATTATTTATTAAACCATTTCAACATTTTATTTACATATTAAACCATTTTATTAACATATTTATTAATGAAACCAATAGTTTTATTCATGCACATAACACACACATGCGCACACCTGTCTCTCTCTTTATTGAATTAAACTTAAAAAACTAAACTAAAGAGTTAAGCCTCCTTCTGTCTCTCTCTCTCACACACACACACACACACCAAAATTCGGGCCACGCCCACACGCAATGCGCAGCTGACGGAACAATTCTATTTAAATGTTTAAATGGACAGATGTTTTGTTTAAAGTGGAATTACAGTACCTATTTGAAAGATCAGAGGTCCTCATTCAATATTAACTTGCTTCCTTGCGAGATCGGAGGTTTTCTTCCACAGAGCACTCTGTTTTAATATCGTGCCGAAATAATCGCCTCCGTTACTGTATTTCCGCTTTAAGGTCTTCTGTTTCAGTATCGTCCCGATTGTAGAGGGATTTCGGCGATAACGAAATATAATGCTGCATGATCAATCTCAAAACAAGCCAACAGTCCACTCTCCTTCACGCGTGTGACAAACAGGAAGTATGGGTACAGGAAGTATAGATAACGTTCAGCTGCGTCATCCCTCCTAGCCAATGGGAGGCCAGCAGGGCGGGATGTTGGGAGACAGCCAATGAGAGAGTAACTCATGCATCGTGTGAAATTTTGATTGGCATGTTTGAATTTTGAGTGGCTCATTTGGCGCTTTTTGTAAGAGGAGGTTGTTTTGTATCCCGGAGACGAAAACTTAGGAAAATGTTTTTCCTAACCCAGAATTTTCGTACACAGGGTTTCGTAAGTAGGTGGCCGACTATATATTATATTTCAACCCAGTTTTGATTTGTAAACACTTAATTTTTTTCTGTTGTCTTCAAGGTTCCCTGCTATGTCTTTGATTCTGATGGAAAAAAACACGACCTCAACCCCCTCATTAAAGTGTCAGACGGCTACTTGGTGGATGACTCGGATGATAATGTTGACTTTTATATTAACGTGTGCAGAAATTTGAGTGAGTAAATATCTCTGTGTGTTTTAAAGACTGGTAGCTTGCGTCTCTTGCGGTCTGTACGAGTCAGCCTGTGTTCATTATCATTCACGATTCGCCCAATTCACAATACTGAATTAAGTTTTCCCCAAAATATTTTTGTATTTTTTAAAATATTTATTGAAATGTTGTTAGCAAAAAAATTACAATTCTTCTTTTTCAACTTTAGCTTGTGTTGTTGCCTCCACCAAGGGGGTGTGGTTATGAGATATGCGTCCATCTGTGGTCATGATAACTTTAAAAATTAATTGACAGATTCCAAAAAAAAAACCCTACTGTGGTACTTTTACTTACAAGTGTCTTTTTATAACAAATTTTCCATGATACGAGCTTCGATCCCACCAAAAATCCACCCCATCCAACCAGCAATATTTTGATTTACGAGCTGTGCTGGGGAAATGGCTTTTCCGGGCCGATTAGCCTCGTATTCGTCGGATGAAATAAAGACATTTCAAACCCCCCCCCAGTACCCCACTCAACTATAAGTAGTGTTTCCTTCACCACATATCGTTTGCTTGGTGCTTTTTTCCTACACCATAACCAAAAATAATTGTGGAGTAATTCACAGGGAGACGCCCTACTGTAATTCTATGTCGTCTTCCACTATAACTCGGTTCAAGATAAAATCGCACTTCCTTACTAGAGATTGGCACTCTAGGTGCATTTTTAGTTCAAATACTTCTCTACATTTCTCAAGTTTGAAGTAAATTATAAAAGCCTATTGATCAACAGAAGGGAAAATTAAAAAAAAAAAAAAAAAGATTTTTCTCAGTAAAAAAAAAAAAAATTATTAATAAAAGCCACATTCAGGCTGAAATATAAAATCTCAATTGCTTTCCTTTTCTTTAGATTTAAGCTGGGTTTTTTGTATTTTTTTTTTGTTTGTTTTGTTTTGTTGATTTATTGTTCAGTCTGTGTAGAAAGTCTGTCCCACGAGTCATTTACTCAACCTCTGTTCAACATCTGCTTCATGTTTTATGATAAAATGGACAAGGTCTCAGTAGTTTGGCCTGAAAAGATCACAATTATTTTAATGACTTTTGGAACAGGTGACTACTGCCACCTGCTGGTATGGAGAACTGTTTTCTTTACCACAAGCACTGACCAGGCTTTATAATGAATCTGAAAGAATTACTTGCTGTCTTTGCTTTTGTTTAGATCAAGCGAATAGTCCTTGTCCAAAAGGCTCCGCTGCCTGCTGGACTAAAGAAGGCAAATCCATCAGCATGGGGAAACCGGAAAAGGCTCTGGAGCTCATCTCTAATGACAGGTGCATACGCACACGGGCATACTACAGCTTACTGTATCCTCAGTCTTGCATATTGGTCTGTGTTAATGTGTGTGTGTGTGTGTGTGTGTGTGTGTGTATGTGTGTGTATGTGTGTGTGTGTGTGTGGGGGGGGGGGGGCAGGTTGAGGCTGCGATACGAGTCTGAAATCTCGACTGAAAAGATGTGTAATGGACACAAGCCTGCGGTCACCATCACCTTCATTTGTCCCTCTACGAGACAGCAGGTATGAACACATTTGCACATGGAACAGGGTTGTCTCCCGACAGACCGGGGACGTCTCCAAGATGGTCACATTACCAGGACAGTGGTTCAATTGCAAATAGGATTGATATGACACAGGAAACCTTGCCTTACATAATTTTTAAATATATTACTTTGTTGAGTAATCTATAAGAAGTCTGTATTATTATTATTATTATTATTACTAGTACTACTGTAGTATCGTTATTGTTGTAATTATTATAAAGTCAGATCCAATTCCAACTTGTCAAGTGTATGCCGTCCCTCCCTCTGTTTGAGCTTGGCCAGTTTGCCCCATGGGTTCTGGGGTGCAGTTGGGTTTGAACTTGCGATCATCCGGTTGATGGTCACGCACCTTGTCCATGCGCTGAGGCTGTAGCATGAAGCAGTTTCTGAAAACTGTACAAAAGTGCATCAGCTGACAGGAAAAAATGCATGAAATTTGTATGGTTATTGTAACCCAGCCACAGGAAATTGAGGGCATCGCAAGCGACCCGGATAATAAACCTGACTCCAAAACTTACTTCAGAGACAGAAATGAATTATGAATTTCATGACGATGGTCGATGGAGCTATTACTGTATAGTTTGGACCCAAAGCTTTATTCGCGTGTTTCCAAATTCAAAGAACCATTCCCAATAAAGGAAGTCTACACCAGCTGTGGCTGCTTCATTTGTGACTGAGCAACAAGCTGAACACATTAACTCAATGACTTTGGGTGTTTGGTGTAACATCTGGATGTGGAATTGTACAAAAATAGTTCTGGGAAATTCAGAGGTTTTTTTTTTTTTTTAATTTAAAAGTTCTGTAGATTGTAATTTGAAGCTGGACATTAAGGGAAGATACAGTATGTAGAATTTTAACCCTGCCGGAGAACATAAACCAACTTCTGACGGAAAGATAAAGATCCGGTGGTGAAAGTCGTCTCTGTTGCTGCTCCGAGGTCTGATGAAACCCTGCTGTCCGTTTCAGACCTATTATATGTACGGTAGTTATACTGTATGTATCCTGAAGTCCACACTTTTGTCGCGTGAACCATGTTACACATCCGTTATTCATCGGTTCTCATGCTTTTCTTGTCAGTAATCGTATGCTGAACATGCAGCCAATGTTTGGCACACCTTTGCTTCACTGGTTGGATGTTATGCCGTCAGCTATTGGCATAGTGGTTAGAGAAGAGGCTTTGGGACCAAACCAACAGGAGGAATATGTAGCGGTGGAGGCAGTGTGCTGCACTTTCACTTCCTGCACATTCATGGCTGAAGTGCCTTTGATCAAGGAACCTAACCTCCAAGCTGCTCTCCGGTCACCATAATGTGTAACAGCCCACTGCTCCGAGTGTGACTGCTCAGTGTGTGTGTGTGTGTGTGTGTGTGCGCACATGCGTGTGTTTCAATGGATGCAAACTTGCAGGCTGAGAAACACAGGAGTTGAACAAAATGTCCAGCATGAATATTCAAATCATTGTTCAACAGTTTAAAAGTTGTTTCAGGGTGTGGAACCCTGGCACAAGGTCACGCTTATAGGAGCGGCTGGGTTGTTTGGGTGGAACAGGGAGTCGACCTTCTGATGCATTGCAGAACATAATTTGGGATGAACGCTGTTATCAGTAACACTCTTTTCCGTACAAATCTGTATTTACAACCCATTCTGAGTTCAGGAGGATTCCCCCCTCCCCCCTCTCTCTCTTTTGGTTTGTCCATTACATCCAGATTATATTGCTTTGTGAGAATGTGTGTTATTAAAAGCACATAACGTGGATTAAACAGAGTGTCATTTCTTTGCAGGGAAGTGACCCCAAACTGACCGCCGAGTCCAATTGTCGCTACGAGGTCGAGTGGGTGACAGAGTACGCCTGCCACAGAGACTACGTGGAAAGCCACGACTGCAAACTGACCAGCCAACAGCATGACATCTCCATCGACCTCACACACCTCACACACGGCTGTAAGTCACGGCGCAGAACCAGAGGCCTAAGGGCTATCAGTGATCATATAAACTTTCAGCACTGCCTCAAAGCAGAGCTCTGAAAAAATGAACTTATGATACAAGGTTTCAATGGGAATTCTATTTGATGACACCATCTATGACGCAATGTCATCTAACCATCACGTAATGACCGCCCCCTCGAAAAAGTTTATACATTTGTCTGAGGGTGTGATGCAATAGAGATAAGATTCCTTGAATGGAAGCTCGGTATCTCTACAGGGTCCCCATGTACCCTATTTTCCAGACTATAAGTTGCACTTTTTTCGTACTTTGGCTGAAGGGACCACTTATACTCCAGAGCGACTTATATGTGAAATTATTACATATACTTATGTTCGTCATAATAATAACAAACATAATTTCACACGTTTGCTATTTTTACACTCACAGCCACAAGAGGGCACTCTAGGCTTGGGTACCAGTACCTTCTTATCCTGTACCACTGAAGAAATGTCCCCAAAAAGAAAATCCTATTCTGCGGATTACAAGCTGCAAGTAGTCAAATATCCAGCAGAAAATGGTAATCGAGCAGCAGAACTAAAGTTTGGAGTGAACGAGCAACTTCTGAGGGACTGGAGAAAAGGGGATATTATTATTACTGCAATGAAGAAAACATAAAAAGCTAATTGTGGGCTCAAAGCTAGATGGCCACAGGTAGAGGTACGAGTTCGCACGTGGGTGCTTGAGCAACGTGCCTCAGGGAGGGGCTTGTCAACAGTGCAGTTGTGTTTCCACGTCCAGGGTTGTTGTCAAGGAGATGAATCGAAATGACTTTGTGCGAGGACATTCTTTGTGGTACCGCTTCATGCAACACAACCGCCTCTCTATCAGAGCGAGGACCACAACGTCACAAAAACTGCCAGCAGATTTCTAAGCCAAGGTAGACAGTTTCCATGAGTTTGAGACTTATAGTCCAGTGCGACTTATATATGATTTTTATTCTTCTTTATTATGCATTTTTTTTGGCCAATGCAACTTGTACTCCAGAACGACGTCTAGTTCGGAAAACACAGTACACAAGTTTACACGGACGCAGTGAGGAACTTTCCCGTTTCAGTGGTAAATGGAACACGGTGTATTGTGTGATCGGTTTCGTGTTCTCACTGAGCACAGGACCGTCTGACTATCTTCTCTCGACTCATTCATTGTTTTGTTTATGTCCCACAGCTGGAGACAATCCCTACGCTGCTGAAGCTATTATTGGAAAGGACACCTACATGTTCTATCTCAATGTGTGTGGAGAAACCAGAGCGGGCGAGTGCACAGATGTTAAGGGTTTTGTGTCATCTTGCCAGGTGAAGAGCGGAGAAAAGGTGAATCGAATTGCTGGGCGGTACCAGAATCAAACTCTCAGGTGAGTAAAATCTGACATGTTTTTTTTTTGTTTGTTTGTTTGTTTTTAAAGAGAGATAAATGAAAGGTCCCTATGGAAAGCCCTTTCAGTCTATTGAAACTTGATAACCTTGACCTATATTTCAAGGTCAAAGAGGTGAAATCATCATAAATGCTCGTGGGCACTGTAGAGGGTGCAGGTTTTGTCTGATCCGTTTCCAGTTCATACCCGTTTTGTTTGGTGTCAAGGTCTTCGAGCCTTTTGAAATTAGGTCACCTTGACCTAATTTCAAGGTGAAGGGGGTCATGTAAAAAGTGAGATATTTAGTCTGCCTATAAGGTTTATTTATACCAGATATGTCTGTGGACATCATCGTTAACTTTGGGAACTTTGTAAATTAGTAAATTTACATGACATTAAGTGTGAGACGCCTAGTGTTCAGTGAAAAGCATTTCTGCTTACACTTGGTATGAATCTCAAACTCGACTAGCATCAAATTCTGAGGCCAACAGAGTGAAGAACAGAACTTCAGAGTCAACATTCAGTTCAAGGTGAGAGTTATGGTGATGGATGAAACTGGGTTGAATGCTGTCTCTGTCCTGATCCAGGTACTCGGATGGAGATCTGACTCTCATCTATCCGGGAGGTGCCAGCTGTAGCACGGGCTTCCAGCGAATGACCATCATCAACTTCGAGTGCAACAAAACTGCAGGTCAGTGAGACGGTTACTCTCTCGTTCAGTCGGTCAGTATATCCTGGACAGCTCGCCAGGCCATCGCAGACACTGTCCGCCCACTCTTTACAAAAATCCGCAAGTTTTTTTTTTTTTTTTGTACGTGTCTCCCACCACAGACAGGGAGAGACACGGCCAGCCTTTAATAGTCGAGTTAGCTGCCCTTGGGGGCGGGGACAGTCTGATTAGTGTTCATTAAATTTAGGTTATTCGGTTGGCTGATGACGACAGTTTTCATGGTCTATCTGGTCTCTGTGAATCTGTAGATTTTAAATGTTTTTATTTTTACAGGGAACGGCCAGCCTGTGTTCGCCGGAGAGGTCGACTGCACATATAACTTCAACTGGCAGACATCATATGCTTGTGTAAAGGAAACCAAAGACCTAATGTGCAGAGTCACAGATGGCAAAATGCATTATGACCTTTCCCGTCTCATTCGCTATGAAGGTGGGAAACATGTGATTAATGCAACAATTAATAAAAGAAAAACAAGGAAAAGTCAATCATCTCATTTTTTGTTTGATTTTCTGATGCTTCAGGCTTGATGGATATTACTGAATATTTTCACCTCATGTTCCTTTTTGGAGAATATTCAGCAATCTTCATCACCAAATAATTATTTTATCAACACATTTTGACCAATCAGAACCAAGACAAGGCGAAGATTGATTCATATTTATCTCAAGCATAATGTATTATGATATTTAATGTTTCTGACATGACTGTCTGTGGTCATGATGAGAGACATTCATGGTGCTGTATTGTGATATGATATCGAATTTGTCAGGTTATATTATCCAGTGATGTTAAAACATCAGGGATCAGGTTCCTCAGTCGTTCCTCAGCCACATGATGCATCCTGTAATATGATCTCATCCATGCTACAGTTGGCTGACAGTGGAGTATGTTTGACATGATATGAAGTGTGAATGGAAACCCAGATTTTTTTTTTTTAATGTCTTCTGTCTGTTGTTTACCTTCCAGCATCTGATATAAAACAAAACTGGGAAGCAGTGGATGCAAATGTTTCAGAGATGGACAAGAAGCAATATTACATTAACGTGTGTCATAAAATCATCAAGCATCCAGAGACGTTCTCATGTCCGGACGATTCAGCAGTTTGTGCTGTGGGTGAGTTTTAAATTAGTGCACAGAATGTCACCAACAGGTGATAATACAGTGGTACCTTTAACTCTGACTCCCAATGTGTAGAAATCAGTTCAATTCTTCTGTCCTGACAAGAAAACACTCAGTATCTGTAATAAGAGCGCCAGCTTCAACTTGTCCTTTTAGTTTATTGACGTTGTTTATTTAGGTTGCTCGTATTTAGGTAGTCTGTCTTCCTTTCGGCTTTTTCCCTTTTACTCGGGAGTCGCCACAGCGAATCATCTGATTCGCACGTTTGATTTGGCAGAGGTTTTTACGTCGGATGCCCTTCTTGTCACAACCCTTTTAGCAAGGGACAGAAACACGCTGACGGCTTTGCAGCTCCTCTTTACGAAAGTCAGCAATGGTTCTTTTGCATGCCTCTCACCAGAGACAGTGAGAGACATGGCCCGCCTTTGATAACCCAGTTAGCTGCACTGGGTTTTTTTTTTGCTATAGTATATAATAATAATAATAATAATAGTAATAATAATAATAATAGTACAGTAGGACCCCGCCCATTGGTGGTTCACCGGTCACAGCCCTTCATACCTGCGGATCAGTGGCAGCCCCAGAAGTTACTGGCATGTGATTTTAAATTTAGCCAATTGTTTCTTCCTCCTGCTGATTGGTTGCAGATGATGTGCACACCTCTTTTTTCTCCTTCAAGCACATGTCATCAACTTGATTGCTTGAATTGTGAATTCATGTTTTTTTTCGTGTGTTTTTAATGATTATTTAAGCGCTATGATGCCACTCAAACGCCCTGCATCTTTTCTAACTTCTGATGAGGAGCCTAAGTGCTTTATTTATTCATAAATATTATCACAGTACAAAATTAAAAATGTTTTTACTAATCATTGCTACATTTTACTGCATTATTACTGTAGT
Source organism: Plotosus lineatus (assembly GCA_024760905.1). Taxonomy (NCBI): domain Eukaryota; kingdom Metazoa; phylum Chordata; class Actinopteri; order Siluriformes; family Plotosidae; genus Plotosus; species Plotosus lineatus. The sequence goes on along the minus strand of CM045751.1, from coordinate 3,714,152 downwards.
AATGAGTAAGACTGGCAAGAGAATGTGTTGAACAAGCAGATTTTAGCGTATATCATACACAGGGTTTTACAACAATATTAATAATTCACAGATTTTCAGGATTCGCGGGAAGGGGCGGAATGCAACTCCCACGAATAACAGGGGCCCACTGTAGTAATAGTAATAATATATACCAGATATTGTAACAGTTTCCTCCGGGATCAAGAGAGTGTTTGTTATACCAGTCAAAATAAAGGCGATTGAATGAAATCGTTGTTAATTGGTTCCAGGAAATACGACTTAAATCGAATTAGCTTGTCTCTAGGCTAGCCGAGGCTAGGCTACTCCAAATTTACTTGTCTTGGCTAAACTGAAAATAACCATTCTGAGATCTGTACTTTAATGCGTGTAAAAGCACAAATGGCAAATAATAATCTTAAGTCTTATTCATGAATGTAATTTTCAATAACATACGGTTAATAAGAATGATAATAATAAGCTTAAATGAGAATGAGTGGACCCGATAAACAGATGTATACCGTGTATATAACAATCAATTCAAAACAATGGCAGTTTTGTGGAAATGATGAGTGATGACATCTAACGGTAGATATCAGAACTACTGTACGTATTTTAAGATTTTATGTGCTTTTATTCCTATTTATTGTACAATAACATGATTTAAATGCTTTTCTAACGATAGTATGATCTCAATATTTGTAGTGGACAGACGTACAGTTGATTATAATGACGTAAACTTTATTATTATTTTTTTTCCCCATATATATTTTTGAAAACTGATGTGTCACAGAAAACGACTTAGGCCGAGGTATATCTGTATATGGCTCACCTTGAGCTTGTCTCAAGGTCACATGGTCACTTTTTTTCTATCCGGCTTGTCAAGTCTTTTTAGTATCTTTGGAACAAAATGATATGGAAAAACCAAATTTGTTGGGTGGGGACTCAGTAGAGATTATATATGATTCACCTTGACCTTGTTTCAAGGTCACAGTCGTCAACTTGATATGTTTATTTACTTATATATATATTTTTAATGTGATATAGACAGCAGTATTTCTTTATGCAAAATTATAACTAATTTAAGTTGAAAGACTTTATTTATTTATATTCTGTGGGTAATTTGTACTTGTTTGCACCCAACATGATTATTGCTGTACTTTTTAAATTTTCTTTGTAAATGCATCATGGTCCTAATGACCCTCTTTGTGTCTATACAGCTTCTGCTGGTTAATTAAATTATAATTAAAAGAAGCTCATGGAGTAAAGTTGGGTTTTTTGCAGATGATTAGTAATTAGTTGTTATTTCATCAGGGAAAGGAAAGTCGCTCAACCTGGGTAAATTCCTGTCCTCACCTGAGAAAGACCTGACGGGGAAAGACTTGAGGCTCATTTACTCCGACGGAGATGAGTGCAGGAAAAACACGAACATTAAAAGCATCATTACTCTGAAGTGTAAACCAGGTGACATGGACAGCGCCCCCATCATGAGGAGTGTGTCGAGCGATGGCTGCATTTATGAATTCGAGTGGCAGACCGCCGCTGCCTGCGTGCTCACCAGAACAAAGGGGGATGACTGTAAAGTGGAGAACGCCACGGCAGGTAAATTTCTCAGCCCATCTGCGGTGTATGTCTTACAACTCTACAATGTTCTATAACATGTTCTATGCTTTGGAAAATATTTAAAGTAAAAAAATTCTGATATATCTTGGAGGAAAAAAAAACCCTGCTACCTTGTAAACGGTAACTTATCCATAATTTCCAATTATATTTTCTTGACATGAAATTGGCTCCGTCTCGAACCAGATCAGAGCTGGTGGAGCATTCTCATTTCTCCTTTCAAAAGAAAGAAATGCCTGGGGCTCCTGAGTGCTGCATCGACAAGGCGCGCAACTATTAACCCGGAGATCGCAAGTTCAAATCCAGTTTAATGCTACAACCATCCTTGGCAGGGAGTCCGTGGGAGCTGATTGGCCGAGCTCTCACTCTAGGGACGGCTGGCATATGCTCACTTCCCTGTCACTCACAGCCAATCACAGGCATCTGCGAGCTTATTCATACGAGGGGGCAGATAGCGCTTTCCCTCTCAGTGTGCTAGACCCCCCCCCCCCCTCCCAAAATACGCATGACGCCGCAGTTCGAAAAGAAGTGGGTAGCTAGCCTTGTCACAGGGGGGCTTGTGCATGCTTTCATCCTTCCCTGGTAAGTAGTGGTCATGTGGCAGGGAAGGTAATACCTGATAGGTGAGAATTGGATATGACTAAATTAGGGAGGAAAAGGGGGGGGGGGTGAAACCCCTCCCACAAAAAAGGCACACCCACACACACACGAATTAGCACTGTGTGTTTTTAACAGATATTGTTGAGCAGGTTAAGATGAAAATGCTTCAAATGTTTTTATTTGAAATGGTTCTAAAATTGTGAATCCTCCACCTTCAATCAATCAATCAATAAATAAATAAATAAATGATCTGGTTTTGTGTTAAACACACTCCTCTGTTTCTAGGAATTTCTTTTGACCTGACCCCACTGAAGAAGGCTGATGGCGGTTTCTACAACGTATCCAATGACAAATATGACTATTTTATTAACGTGTGTGGAAGCGTTAAGGCTGCGAACTGCCCCGAGAAATCAGGAGCCTGTCAGGCTGACAAAATGCAAGTGCACTCCACCTTTCACTCAAACTTGAACGTGGTTTATATGTTGGAAGGTTTCTGGATGTTTTTCTTTTCTGAGGTTTTCGGTTCTTATTTTACAGAACCCAAGCTAATTCCTGGAACTTGGGAAACTTTAACTCCAGTCTGTCATATTACAATGGAATGATCGAACTGGATTATATAAACGGCTCGAGGTACAACAACGCGGAACACACACAGCGTTCCACTCACATCTCCTTCCTGTGTGACCGAGAGGCAGGCCCAGGAAGACCCGAGTTTCAGGTATGAAATGAGCAAATGAGAGAAAAGTGGGCGGGGGGTATTTAGTTACCAAAATAGTAATCTGCTCACGCTACTGTTAAAAATTGTATTGTTCTGCTATTTAATTTCCGCAACCTCGTGGTCTCGGGCGCGATGTAAATAGCCCCTGTCCATCCGAGTTGGTATTTGGCACGCAATAACTTGAGAACCGCTGGAGCTAAGACCGCCAAATTTTACATATATACACCACTCATGAAGACGTTGGATGAGTTTGAACATGGATGATATTGATCTCATGTTCAAGGTCATGGTGATCATTTTACTAAATTGAATAAATATGTAGTACTAATAATACCTTTGTGATTTTGAATAATGTTACTCATTCATATTAGTAAAAAACCCCCAGAAATATTAAGATACACATTGTTTCTTCCATGAACAAATTTTATGTTGCGTTGCTCTTCCAGGCTGAAGACGAATACACCTACAACTTCAGGTGGTACACTTCCTATGCCTGTCCCGAGCGGCCACAGGAGTGTGTGGTTACTCACCCAGTTACCTTGCAGCAGTATGACCTGTCCAGGTGAGCAATGTTTCCTTCTGTGTAACGTTTCTGTGATTTATGAGATCCTTTAACCATTTAATTTTCTGGATCAACATTTGGTAGAACTAAATTTATGAGGTGTCTTACGTTAAAAAAGAAAGAAAGACATACAGTTAACTCAGATAATGAATATAATCTGTTCTGAGTGCGAGCTCGTAAGCTGAAAAGTTCGTTAGATGAAGCAATTATTCCCATAAGAAATAACAGAAAACCAATTAATTGGTTCCAACCCCCTCCCAAACTCATATAACCTGACACAAACACGTATATTTGACCTAATGTATTAAAGATCAACATGTATAAGCACGAAATATTTAATAATAAAAACAATACATGTACATTAACATTAATAATAGTTAGTAAGAATTATTAAATCAAGAATAAACAATAAATCAACTAACCCTTCTGATCATCGACTGCGGCGAAGATGTCACGTGGGCAGGCAGGAGGTGGTGCGTAACGGAGGAGGAGGAGAATTTTGTGCATGTGCACAATACGAATGCCAGCGATGAAAGGCTCGTGGTGAGCTCCCACAAGGCCAGTGCTTCTCAAATAGTCGGTAGCGCCCCCCCCCCCCTTGTGGGGGCCGTGGTGTGATGCCGGAGGGGTGTGCATATGACCCTGGGGAACATACTTTTTTTGCCATACTGTACTAGAATTAAATGTAATTGCGCATCCTCTACAGTAGGTGGCAATGGCACTCTCACTGTGTTCCCTATGTTGGAGGGGGGAAAGCACTGAGCCAACAATATGAAGTGCAGTAAACATTATTTATAGTCACGCACTTGCGGGGGGGGGGCGTGATATGTTTTTTTTTCTTCCTAGAGGGGGCGTCAGAGAAAATAATTGAGAAGCACCACATGAGGCGTTCTTGGAGCCTGGAGGAATACACGCCGGAAGAATACGAGGCTAAATGGCCCGGAACAGCCAGTTCCCCAGCAGAGCTCAGGAAATTCAAATTTTGCTCATTGGATGGGGGAAGATTTTTGGTGGATCAAAGTTGGTATCATGGAAAATTTGTTATAAAAGACACTTGTGAGTCAAGGTACCACTGTGTTTGTGTATATATAATATATATAATATTGCTTTTTTTTTGTTTTTGGTGTTGCCTTTAAAGGGTTAAGGAACTATGTGGGATTTTTTTTTTTCAATTAAAATAAAAAATTTAAATTTTTGTGACTTCAGTTTGTCAAGGTCAAGTGGATCCAATAACTGGAAGGCCATGGATACCAGAAACCTGAGGGCGTATTTCATCAATGTGTGCCGACCACTCAGACCCATACCAGGCTGTGACCGACTTGCGTCAGTGTGCCAGATCACATATCAGAGTTCTCAGGTGAATGGTCTCAATGCAAATGTTTTAAAATGGCATCTGACAGTAGATGATGGGGTCCTTATGGACTCTGGGTGTTTGCGTCTTGCTAATATTATCCCAAAGAATTTTCTGACAGCACCCTTTTGTACAAGCTCTTCTTTTGGATTTACAAAAAGCCCTTTTAAAATCGTCCTGAAACTGAAACCTGTGACACATGTTCCTTTTTACAGGGAGTATCATTCGAAAATGTGACTGTTAGTAACATGGGTATGGCTATAAAAGGTCCTGTGATCTTGGAGGACAATCAGTTGATGCTCGAGTACACAAATGGTTCAGCGTGCGAGGTAGAAGGGAAGATGAGCACCTATACCACACGCATTCACTTTGTCTGCTCAAAAGAACCTGAGGTGAAGATCTCCTTCATTCAGAATCACCTTGAAAACTTGTGTGTGTGTGTGTGTGAGTGTAACTTGAAATGGTTGTGGGTGTTCTGTCAACGTTGTGATTTTTCTTACCTCTTCTCTTTTCCGTGGCAAGCAGACATTCGGCGTGCGCTTCATATCGGATCAGGACTGCATATTGAACTTCATGTGGAACACCAAGGCAGCTTGTGCCATTTCGACCGCTGTAGACACCACCCACGTGAGCAGACTACACTCAGAAATGACACATCAAGCTGGAAAAATAATAAGTTTTGTCTGTGTTTTAAACTGGATATCACTGTATCGTCCCATTCAGGACCATCAGGGGGAATATTGAGCGATGTCTATCTGTCTACCTACCAACTGACCTACCCACACACACACACACACACACACACACACACACATATATATATATATATACATATACTATCTGATTGATATAGTGCTCTGAAAGTACGAAAAGTCTGAAAAAAGCTGAAGCAGGTTGTTTGGCACAGTGTTTTCCGTTTCCCTCCTGTCAGACCTATTATGTTCATTAAACATTTTCTGACCAATCAGAATCAAGAGTTCAGCAATGCTGCGATTATGAAATAAGGCCGCAACATTGATTTGCAGTCAAATAAATAAATAGTTGTGATTCTTTCCTGTGTTTGTATGACTGTTATAGACTTGCACTTTGAAGCATCCCAACACCGGCTTTGAGTTCAACCTGCTGCCTCTGGCCGCGAAAAACGGATACAAGGTCTCTGGAAATGGAAAAGAGTTCATTGTAAGTACTTACACGTTCATATAACCTAAAAGCAAGGCATAGTCATGAGCCTTGTTATGGAGTTGTTTTGTGTGTGTGTGTGTCGGGCAGGTGAACATCTGCTCAGTCGCTCAGCAGTGTGGTTCGGATAAGAACGACACGATGGGCTGTGTGGTGGAGGACGGCAAACCTCATAGTTTTGTAGGAGTGGAAAGTTCTCTGCGGTTTTCTACCGACGGTCTCCTCACTCTGATCTACAGAGGAGAGCTGGATAAAGAACTGGGTGGGTTCATTCTCCATATCCTGCATTATACACTGAACTGAATGTAGCGCTGCGGATAACTTTAACTTTACATTCACACTAGCAGGCAGCAGGGATTTTTTGCTGAGACTTTCTTTGCTAATTAGCCTCTGAACATGTGACATGAATCCAGATTTAAGGAAAGATGATGCATGTAGATTATGAAATGAGCTGCACACTGATTATCGTGTATTTGAAAACTCGCCAGATTGGCCACACCTACTAGCGACCGGCCGTTACAAAGGTTTGCTAGTGTGAATGTGAATAAATGTGCTTGCATTTTTTTCTTTTGGATGAGTGAAAATACTTCTCCCGTATTTCAACTGTCTCTCTCCTACCGCAGGCACCAGAGCCACGTTCACCATTAATTTTGTGTGTGATCAGAGCGCCACTAACGGCTCCCTGAAGTTCATTCGTGAGGAGATGGGCACGTTCACACACGTGCAGCATGACGTGTTATTCGAGTTCCCTACAGCTCTGGCTTGCGAGCCTGCACCAGTTGATTGCCGTGTAACCGGTAAGCTAATACTACTTATCGGATGTAGGGATTTAAATTGTTGTTGTTTAAATATCTTGCAGGTATTGACATTATTATTTACAAGTTTAACAGATGTTTGTTCACATCTTCATGAAAATTATAGTTGTTTGTGATGTCTATGATGAACATTTTTTGATGATTGTTGTATGGAAAAGTCTTAAGTTATTTTAATATTTTTGAAGAATAAACACTAACATTTTTCAAAAAATATATTATTGTAGAATAATGGAATACTATTATTATACATCCTATAAATAATTATTTTAAAGTAAATTCAGACAGCATTAAAAATATCTTTGTTGGCGGTAACACGGCCGGTTGGGCCGAAATTGTAGATATAAACCCCACCTGAGCATTCAGAGACGCAAAAAATAAAAATATACCTGCCGGGTGTGTTGAAAAACCGCGCATGTCCCCGATCATACACCGTACTAAAAGTGACCAAAGTGAAATCAGTATCAACCGCTCATTCTGATTGGTCAATTTCTCCAGTTCGGTGAAACCGATTCTCATTGGCCGGTACTGTCTTAACAACAATGGCGGAAAGCATGATGGAAGGGGATAATGATGAGGCAAAAAAACTGTTCTCTGTCACAATTAATGGTCCCAATGTGAAAATAGTAAATAAATTCTTACGTTTCAAATTGAGCAACACATTTGCTGACATTTTGAAACAAATACAAGTTAATTATAAACCGCCAGTGACGAGGGTATTTGTAAGTTGTTGATGGCATATTAAAAGGATCAACTTTGATGTTCAGTATGTTGATTTCAAGTATACCAGTAATATATTTATTTCAATTCTACTCTGTTTACATCACGTACATAATATACAGCGTGATGTACAAAAAAAATTTCCCCGCGAATCCCGGGTGGCCTGCGCAGGCAAAAATATGTTTTCCTTCCTCCTGGGTGAATCTTTATTCACGAATGTTATTTCCAACAAATATTTTTTGAATCTTTGCCTTATGTACATGTTTCAAAAAGTGCATGCTGTTCAAAAATTCAAAGAAATTTTTTTATAGATGGAAGGATGAATTGATGTGCCATGGCAATTATGCATCGTAATTAAATGTTTTGTTTTTGGGGGTTTTTTGGCGCTTGACAGTGGAGTAGAATAATCACCATTTTTGTCTTGGTCCTGCCTATTCATTAATTTTATGTTTTGTCACGTTTGCAGACTCTCAGGGAAATGAGTACGACCTGAGTGATCTCGGTCAGGAAAATAAGGCCTACGTTGCCTTAGACACTTCAGACCAGGCAAAATCTCAGAAGTTCTTCATCAGTGTTTGTAAACCTCTGCCCTTTGTCCCGGGATGCCCAGGTAACTCGGATATATATATATATATATATATATATATATATATATATATATATATATATATATATATATATATTAGAGGCCTTAACTCATCACTATAGTGAAACACATCCTTTGATTTGTTGGGCTGAGGTCCGACCTGTGTGTCTTCATGAAGAAAATAAGATGTACTGATTGAAGAAGTCTTTGTACTAAATGTTTTTTTTTATTGGCAGTCGGAATAATCGGTGCCTGCGGTCAGTTAAATGGTCGAGCGGTGAACCTCGGCTTCATGCAGTCCAGCCTGCAGGCTGGCTCCGATGGCTCCATCAGCATCGTCTATCAGAATGGTGATGAGTGTGGTTCAAGAGGGCGCTACTCTACACGTGTGATCTTCCAATGTGACGACAGCCCTGTAAGCTCTGATCAGTCTGTTTGATTGATTTGCTGTTTCTTAACTTTCGTGTAATGCCTGTAAAACAAAAAAAAAAACAGGGAGATGGGGATTAATGTTTTTAAATGAACAAGGAAAAATACAATTTCTGCACCTGTTGTTATTTGAAGGGCTCACCGATTTTTGACCGTAAGGACGGCTGTGAATACGTCTTTATCTGGAGGACCTCCGAGGCCTGCCCGGTTAAGATAGTACAAGGTATGATTTAAATAACAAATTATCCAAAGGATGGGCAGTGTTGGCTCGATGGTAATGTGCTGGATTGCCGATCCTGAGGTTGGGGGTTCGAACCCCACTGTCAAACGACTGCTGACCCCCCAATGCACTAACTGGGTTATCAAAGGCTGGACATGTCTCTCACTGTCTATGGTGAGAGGTTCATGCAAAAGAACCAATGCTGACCTTTGACAAAAGAGCCACAGAGCCATCAGCTTGTTTCTGCCCTGCAATGGCCTGGTGAGCTGCCCAGGGTGTACTCTGCCCTCGCCCGGAGTTGGGCACCAGCCTCCCTGCAACCCTAATTAGGATTAATGTGAGAAAGTGCTCTGGAAGGAGAGTCTTCAGGAGTGTATGGAATTGGTTGGAGAATCTGACAAAGTAGGGTAGGATTGGTGGGAGGGTCTGAGCAAGTGGGTGGGATTGGATGGAGAGTAACAGGTGGCAGGATTGGTCAGAGAGTCTGACAAAGTAGGCTGGGATTGGAGAGAGGGTGTGAGCACAAAGCGGGCGGATTGGTCGGAGGGTCTGAGCAAAGTAGGTGGGATTGGTGGGAGGGTCTAAGTCTCACTTTTTCTCCCCTATCGAGTCGTATCCTTTTCCCATCCTTTAAAATTTGCCTCCCTGTCTCATGACCACCATCAGCGGGGGGTGGGGGTTGTAATATTTCTATTCCTGAATCGGACTTTCTGGATATTAGAGGCGGGGGAGATGATTTTAAACAGTGTTTCAAGAGAATAGATTTTTAAATCAATATTTGTTGCTGTTTTATCATCAGGTACAGACTGTAAGGTAAAGGATCCAAGGAGTGGGTATGTGTTCGATCTAACCCCCCTGACTGGGCAGGATTATGTGGTGAAGAGCTCGCAGTATGAATATCACCTGGCTGTATGCGGTGCTATTAAGAGCTTAGTATGTCAACACGGTACCGACTCAGTCTCCTCCTGCCAAGTAGAGGGTTCCAATCACAGGGTCTCTGGTCAGTACCATTTTTTCCCCTGTGATTTATACATAAACTAAATAATACATTGGGAACAGCACTATAATTAGCATTTCATTGACTCGTGACAGGACTGGCTACTCAAAACCTAACACTGGATGATGGAGATATAATGATCAATTACACACATGGAGAAACCTGCCACAAGATCTATCAGCGATCGACGGCCATCATGTTTTCCTGCGACCACAGCAGGAACCCGGTATGACTTCTTGACGATCTATGACGATAACTTCTTCTTTGGAAGATTTATGAGGAGCATGTGGAATGTTTAGGTTTTCTGAATATGTGGGGTTTTTCTGAATGATCTCGGCAGGGGAAGCCAGAGTTTATCCGAGAGACCACAGAATGTTCCTACTTGTTTGAATGGCACACCGCATTGGCCTGTCCACCTTTCAAGACCACCAGCTGCTCCTACAAGTGAGGTTCACTTATCTTCTGCATACAGAGTAGTGCGCAGACAACTGATCTCCATGATGTCTTTGTGCCCCATTTATTCCCTGTGTTAACATTTGATCTTAAATCATTCTGTAATACAGGTATACTGTGACTTAAGTCCTTTTGAGTTAAGTTGTTCTTATATGTTGGTTTTCAAAAAAATATGGAAAAATTAAAAAAACAAAAAAAACAAAGGTGGGGATTCATATTCGTGGATTTTGCTCTCATAGGCTTTTTTCATAATGTTTTCAAATTAGCACAGTGCTTCTCAATTATTTTCTGTGACGCCCCCTCTAGGAAGAAAAACAATAAACATTTCACACCCCAGCGCGCGACTGTAAATGGTATTATTCGTCTATAAATTTGTTCTGAATACACCTGTGCATAACATTGTAGATTTATTAACATTAAAAAAAAGCATGAAATAATTTAAAAAAGCACTTAATTCCAGGATAGTATGGCAAGAAAAGCATGTTCCCCAGGGTCATACGTGCTCCTCCTGGCATCACACCATGCACCTCAAGGGTGGTGCGCCCCACGATTTAAGAAGCACTGAATTAGCGGCGGCCCCAGCAAATTATACATATGCATCATCACAACATTACTGATACGTGATTCAAATTTAGCCAATGGCTGAGAGCTTTTGTTTCTCCCTCCTGCTGATTGGTTGCAGATGATATGTACACCTCTTTTTTTTCCTCTTTCACGCACATGTTATCAACATGATTGATTGAATTGCGAAGTAAATTTTTTGTGTGTTTTTAAGGATTAAGCGTGATTAAGATGATATATACATACATGCACAGTCGGACCCCTACTTACAAAGACCCCAGGGTACGAAATCCCCGGGTTACAAAGATTATTTTCCTAAGTTTCCGTCCCCGGGATACGAAAACAACCCCTTCTTACAAAATTCAAACGTGCCAATCAAAATTTCACAAGTCGCACAAGTTGCTCTCTCATTGGCTGTTTTTCAGCATCCCGCCCCGCTGGCCTCCCAGATAGAGACAGAAGGAAACTTGACTCTTTAGTTTTTCGTTTAGTTTTTTTAAGTTGTTTAATTCAATAAATATTTAATAAATGTGGGTTAATCTGAGCTCATCTGGAATTCCGATCCCGCAAGGAATCAAGTTAAAGTTGAGTTTGTCAAGCAGGGAATGCGCTTTGAATTCCATGTCTTGTGGGCGTGGCCCACAGCGCGAGAGAGAGAGAGAGAGAGACAGGGGTGTGTGTGTGTGTGTGTGTGTGTGTGTATTAATAAAAAATGTTTAATAATGGTTTCATTAGTAAATATGTTAATAAAATGGTTTAATATGTTAATAAAATGTTTAAATGGTTTAATAAATTATTTTCTTTTACTTTTAACACATATTTCAAACAAAATGGGTGTATTTTTATCGTTTTTAAAGGGTTTATGGGGTTTATCCAGTCCAAAGACTGGAGCCTTGAAACGAATTAGGCGTTTAACATGTAAAATGCGACCCCTACTGACGAAATCCCCGGATTACGAAAAAGGCTCTGGAATGGATTAATTTCGTAAATCGGGGGCCGACTGTATATTATTATTATTATTATTAAGTAAATTTGGCGTAGCTAAGCATAGAGACAAGCTAGTTAGAGTTAAGTCATTTTTGACTTACATCGTCTCTCCTGGAACCAATTAATGACGTAAGCCAAGGTATACCTGTATAATTAAAAATAAAATTTGTGGCTAGTTGCACAGAGATTCTCTAGAAATTTGACTGTTTTATGAATATTCAGATAGTTTACTCCAACATTTGGTCGATATGTTTTTTTAGATGGACATACAAGCAGTAAAAAGTGTCGTCTTTTTCTGTTCAACGTCTGTGAATGTCTGATATTTTTCAGTGATGGCAGCGGGCACTCGTATGATCTGTCGTCTTTGGCTCTACACAACAGAAACTGGGTGGTTCAGCCCCATAATGGGAACAAAGACCAGCGGTATTACATCAATGTTTGCAAATCTCTTGTGCCGCAGAGCGGTGAGTCAAAACTCCACCCGAACATCCACTGGCCCCGCCCATTTTTTATTTCAATCAATTTGCTCATCTCGTTTCATCCCATGCTGCTGACAAGCTTTGCCCTTTCGATCGGAACCTCTAGAACAATCTCACTCATTGCAGGCCAATCCTGTCGGACGCCCTCCACTAGTCCTGTACATTTGCTCAGATCCTCCAGACCTGTAATGCCCGTTCATGTCGAGCCTCTACACTAGTCCTGCTCATTCACTCAGGCTGTCTTGACCGGTTGCACATATTCTTTCAGTTGCTTTCATCCAGTCCCACCCATTCGCTTCGACTTTCTGGACCAGTTCCTCCTGTTTGATCAGATATGCTGAGCAAGTCTCACTCACTCTGTCAGATTCTTTTGACCGGTCCTTCCGACACTTGGCCAGTGCATCCCATTCTTTTCAAGTCCCCTTGACCAGTCCTATGCAATCACTCACACACCCTCGACCAAGTCCCGCCTATCCCTCAGTAGCTCCTGACCATTCCTGCCTATCCCTTCCTCCAGTAGCTTTTGACCAGCCCTGCTTATTCACATTGTCCAACAATGAGACACATTCCATAGAATATGTTCTTCAGTTGTTGAATGAAATAGTTTCTGATTTATACATCTTGTGAGAACTTGAACAATCGTCTGTGTCAGGTTCATGGCGTTGTCCGAGCAGTGCTGCCGCCTGTCAGAAGACCGGTGATAAGTATGTGAGTCTGGGAGAAGCACAGTCTGAGCCCCAGTGGGATGAAAACACCCTAGTGCTGAAGTACACAGAAGGAGCATCCTGCCCAGGAGGAGACCGCAAGCGATCCACCTACATCCGCTTTACATGCGATCCCAGCAAAGTGGTAAGGCAGCATGGCGCAGCACACACACACACCCTGTTTTCATGCTGTTCGTAAACCTAAATACTGCTTCTCTGGTGTTCTCCAACCCGGTTTTTGGAGATGTGCTGTCCTGGAGGATTTATCTCCAACCGACTATCTAATACTGACTTTATCTCCAACTAACATGCCTCTTTTTAGCTGATCAAAACCAATGAGTACATGGTCAGATGGGCATGACGAGGGTTGGAGCCAAAGTCTGCAGGGTGGTAGATCTCGAGAAACGGGGTTGGCGACTTCTGATTTGCTGTGGTGTTTGTCAAGCACTGACCATGTTCAAGGAGATGAACCTCTTTATTTTTGTAAATGTTAGAAATTAGTATTGTGTGCGGTGATGCCTAACACGCCTGTCGGGTGGGGTGGGGTGGGGGGTGTTCTGTCTGGCTGCAGGACTCGAGCCCCACTCTGATCACTGCATTAGACGACTGTACATACAGCTTCGTGTGGTTTACAGCAGCAGCGTGTCCCCTTAACAGCATAGAACACGGAGACTGCAAGGTCACGAATCCACTCACAGGTGAGTCCTACACTGGGATCTCTGTCCGTGTTCAGATCAAATATTTCATGTGCAGAATGTTAACCCGTGGAAATAAAAAAATGTATTCATGTTTCTATTTTACTGCTGTTACCTTTTCTCCACAGGACATCTGTTTGACCTCAACTCACTCACTCAGCAAGGGGGATATACGGTGTACCACAGTACAGACGTGAGAAAGATGTACCACCTCAACGTCTGCGGCCCCGTGAAGAACATGGGCTGCTCTTCAGAAGCAGGTCACACCCCAAAACGTGACTGTGTTTTGTCAAAAATATTGATTTGGCTTCCTGTTCAGCACTGATGTTCTCATCTATACTGCAGGAGTCTGTATCAAGGACGTTCGGATGGCTGTAAACGGAGGAATAGCTAACAAGAAGCTTGTCTATAAAGACCAGGTGGTGGAGATGACCTACGAGGGTGGAGACGTCTGTGAAGCCAATCCATCGCAGAAGCACAAGAGCGTCATCAGCTTCATCTGCAAGCCTGAGGGAGGCGGGACCAGCTACCCCGTCCTGGTCGTCTCGGACAACAACGCGTGCACTCACTTTTTTTCATGGCACACCCCGCTGGTCTGCGAACAGCAGGTATTACACTGTAGTAATGACGGGGTTAATCCAAGCTAAATCAGATATGGAGTTTAGTTGAAAATCAGATGATATATCATGTCTGCGAATGGCAGTTGACGTTACCACAGAGCTGGTTTCATTTTGAAACAGCTCAGGATGCCATGACACCAAAACCGTGAGCTCAATTACTATTGCGTTATGAACACAGACAGTCCTCATTCAGTCTGTTTATGCTTATCACACCGACGCCATTTTATACACACTATCTGCAGGAGCACTTGCAAAGCTCTTCTTATTAAACTATAGAAAAGCGTGTGCGTTGTTGTCCATGAACAGTTCGTGAGAATAAAATATCCAGTAAACGCCTAAAATACACTACAAACACTGCAGATAAGATTAGCCCAAGATTACCGATATATCGCTAAAGCTGGCGAGCTAATCATCATTTATCAGTACGAACAGTGGACATATTCATTGTATAATTTCCCTGGGCAGGGGTGGCCTGCGGGTAAGGTGCTGGATCACGGATCCCAATTTGAAGGTTCATGTCCCACTCAACCGGTGCAGCTAACTGGGTTATCAAAGGCCAGCCATGTCTCTCACTGTCTATGGTGTGAGGTTCATGTAAAAGAACCATTGCTGACTTTCAACAAGAGTAGCTGCAGAGCCGTCAGCATGTTTCCACCCTGCGATGGCCTGGTGAGCCGTCCAGGGTGTACTCTGCCCTCGCCCAGAGTCGACTGAGATGGGCACCAGCCTCCCTGCGATCCTAATTAACTTAAGCGGTTCAGAGAATGAATGAATTGTTTAATTTCATGATGAGTGTTTTTTTTTTTTTGTTTGTTTCCTTATATTTGAATAATACATGATGTAATGCGATATTACAAATCTCGGGGCAAAAGGGGTTACGTGCAGTGTCTTCCGTCACTCGTGACGCGAGCATACCATGACTATCATCTGTGAGCTCATGCATACAGGAAGTGAGTATCATCTGACTATGCACGTGCGGCACCTCAGCTTGCGTCACATGCTCATCTGCTTGCCTTTGCACTTCCTGGTTTGAGGCGTTCATGTGATGGGGAAGTGTGTATTAAGGGGTGGGGAAGTGGCTGTTAGTAAATTAAGAGTAAACTTGGGGGTAATTTTTCTATTCTGCAGCCTGAAGCAGAGTTGAGACTAAATATGTTAAATAAACAAATCATACTCTGACTATATTATTTTGCAGTGTACCTGTCGGGAATTAGCGTTACTACCGTTTAAAACAGGCATGTGATTTTTCCGCGGATTCACGGAATTCGAATTTTTTTCATTGGTCCAGTTAAAAAAAAAAAAAAAAAAAAAAAAAAGATTTTTTTCATGCCGAATGTCAAAATAACCTTTTTCGCTTTTATTCCATTCCGAGTTTTGCATAAAATTACCTCTTGAAACGTGACTGCTGATTGGCTGATCGATTTCTAATAGCCAATCGCTGATGTTGAAACATGTATGTAGACATTCGAGCCACTTCCGATCTGTACAGCTATTGAAAGCATGTCGGTGATCCAGTGATAAGATTCTGCTCAAATCAAAGAAATAGACAAAACCGTGAAAAACAAGTTTAGGTAGGAATGGATGGAAAAGGGAACCGTAGCATTCAATTGCCGGAACATTTGGTGTTCAAGCGAAGATTCCAGAACCCTACAGACTTAACCCTTTGTTTGCCGTTCGACCAGAAACTTCCGTGCAAAGTAAAGAGCCAGTCAAACAACCAGTTTCTGTCGCCGATCGAGTCGTTAATTTTGAGGTATGTTTGAGAGTTTTGTTGTCCAGTTTTCGATTATATTTTTCAAATTATTGTGAATGCATGCATGTTTTAGGCGTAGGATATTCACGTGTTTATTCCGTGAACTGAATCAAATGAGTCGACTCTGTGGTCACTGAACCATTTTTCTGCTGTTAGAATAAATAAATTATTGCCGCAATAACTCACCAGTTTTTTGTAATTAACTTATGTAAATAGGCATTGTTATTCGGTGTTTCTAAACAGCAGCGGGAGTGTGTGCTCATGTAATTAGCTCATTAATATTGGAAATGTAAAACTATGAATCTGAGCCTCAACCGAAACACCTCAACATCCAGAAGGACAACAAACTTTCTAAGGCGGCCTCAAGTCAAAGACAATGACTGTTGTGAGGCAGGACATATCTATAAGAGTGACTATTTGATTTGTGACTGTGACACTTTGATTAGTGTTGGAATCCCACATGATAAACCCACAAGTTGAGGTACAGTATGTATATGTAGGGGCCCCCCAGACCCCTGACTGATTTTCAGATATTTTGGTGATGGTCAAATCACATGCCTGTTAAAACGATCACATATAACATTGGCGTTTCCTTCCGACGACATCTGTCTACGCATGGTTTCGAAGTACGACTTGCTCTTCTGATTGGCTGTTCCGGATTGGTAGTGACAAGAACTCATTGGATTGGCTGGGCTACGTTATCATAACAAATCATCATCCAGCGCTGAGCTGCACAAGAAACAAGCGCAGAAATCGGAAAGCATTTTGTTTTTAAACCAACAGATGAGTCTGCAAAACGATCGCTGCAGAAGCCGTTTTGGATTAACCGTCACGCACAACTCTGGCAGTGTTCCCGTCATCAGAGTCACTAGAATGTGATGTCTTATGTGGAGACAATGAGACATCACATTTAACCCCGCCCAATGTGCTGACATCACTTCTGTGGGGGGGGGGGGGGGGGGGGAATAAAACAACTGCTCTGGAAGGGTTTTTTTTTTTTTTTCTTTCCAAAAAAAACAGACTATAGATGAAAATCTGTTTCAAAACGCTCAGCTTCTCCTCAAAGGACAAAACCTCTAATGGGTTCTCTGGAGGCTCATTTATAGCGGAGCAGTAAATCTGGTGGTACTTCCCCCTTTTTCAGCCAATAGTTCTCAGAAAGAATCCTAGTTATGAAACGTGACATTTAGAACTGACGTCAATATCACTGTCCATGGTATGCTTGATTCTTATTGGTTACCTGGTACTTTCTAAGAACCAGTTCGTGTAGAGTCTCTTGCGTTTTATCTGTAATGGACCTTGTGAAGATTTAAGAACATATTACGTGTAATTGTTGCAAAGCCAGATGTTTTTTTTTTTTTCTCCCTGCATATACCATGGAATATGCAGCCTCGTGATTTTTGGTGACTGTCTGAGTGATGTGCTGGAACATTTACGATCCAACCAGCACCTTGGTGTATAAACTGCACGTGGCTATTAAGTACAAACTCCATGTGCCGGCACCTTGTTTGACTCGAGAGAGAGAGATAGAGATTGGATGTAACGTTACATAATATAAACTTGACACTAACCCGAACTCTTAAAGCATAACTGATTAAATGTGAGCCACTCCACTGACAGTAGGCTCTTGTGTTCAAAAATGAAAAATGAGATTTTTACACAGTCTGATAGAGGAGACCCAAAGCTGCAAAATGCAGCAAAAAGTTTGTTGATACCTTGAAAACTGAGCGAGCTTTCACATTTCTTGTGTCAGCATTCAACTAAAAATTTCAAAAGACGTTTTAGAGAAAAATGAGCACACAGATTGCATTTCTTCCAAGATCATTAGCCCTTAGCAACCAAACATTTTTATCCAACTCGGCCAGATAAACTTTTCGAAAACATGTCTAGGATAAGAGAAATCATCCTCATTTTAATCTGACAGGCAGTTTTTAAACCCATCAGTCACCGTGGTCACCCCCCAAAAATGAACAAAAAAAACGACTTTTTTTTTTTTCTTTCCCACTTCTGTTTAGTCCAATAACATCAGTGTATATCTTTTTTGACCATTATATAAAGGTTCAAATGCCTTCAAATGATACTGATCGAAAAAATGTCAGGTTCAAACGATCACACTGAAATTATGAAAACTATATATGTAAGATAACCATATAACAAAACTCTCTGATCTCTTTATACAAGTAAACTTCATTAACTCCGCCCCCAGAATTATCATCTTCATCTATATCCTGCTCAGCAGATAAAATCACATCTCGAATTTTGCATGCAGAGAAAAATACCAATACTCATACAATACTCATTAAGTTTCTAAAGTACATAATACTGAGCATATGGGATTTTTTTTTACTAAATTGCAATGAAATCATGTCTTTTTGTTAATATTCCAGCAGACCTGAGGTATCTCACACACACACACACACACACACACACACACACACAGAGACCGACAGACAGAAAGCAGAGGGTGACTGCTCATTTGTGCATCGATTGCACCATTTGCACTCATTTGCCCCACTCACTTCAGGCACTACTTTTTTCACATTTTGTATACCCACCCATACATATATTTTCTTCCATTCAAATTGCACTAGTTCACCTGGATGCTGCTCATTTAACCGTTTGCACAGTGTGTGTGTGTGTGTGTGTGTGTGTGTGTGTGTGTTTGTGTGTGTGTGTGAGAGCGTGAGAGAGAGAGAAATAATTTTCAAAGCCGAATTCTAGCGTCGAATTTAACATCTATACTAATGCTGCTAGACATCACAGATGACATTTCACCCTCCTTTTCCAGAAATTATGTGTATTCACAATCTTATAATAAACTTACTGTTATTGAAGAGAAAGTCGGAGATAAGTTCCGCATGCGGTATACTAGAGTCAGGAAGTAAACAGGAAGTTAACGTGTGACTGGCACTGAGCATGTGCAAGCTTGAGCTGACCAATCAGTGTGATCATTTCAGATCTTCTTTATCAACTAGCCTGCATTGCTTACATGCATATCGTCTTTATAACCTTTATTTTATTCACTGGAACGGCATTTTAATATCAAAACAGTATCCAAAATGGAGAGACGACTTCACAACCGTTCTTCTGGTGTATGGATTATAGTGTATCTTGTACCGAACTCGGTGAATAATTGCAACGAAAACCAGTAAGTTTGCTACTGTTTTTATCTAGTTTTATAAGGGTACGGCGGCACCCACACAGCATGAAGGCCTGGGTTTGATTCCCGGCCTGGGCGTTTCTGTGTGGAGTTTGCATGTTCTCCCCGTGCTTGTGTGGGTTTCCTCCGGGTGCTCCGGTTTCCTTCCACAATCCAACGACATGCACAGTAGGTTAATTGGCCGTTCTAAATTGCCCGTAGGTTCGCATCGTGCAGAAGACAATGGCAAACCACTGCACTAATCCTGTCAATAAAACCTCCATGAAGATGATAACCAGGGCGTTATCCTTCATGGCGGGTCGCCAATGGTCGTCCTACGACTCAGGCACTAGATAGATAGATGAGGGTACTCTTCAGAAAAATGGGGGGGGGGGAAAGACATTTTTAGTGAGTTTTAGTCGATTTCACATGAGCAAGTGATAGTTGAATACTTGTTGTAATAATTTATGCAAAAATCCAAATTTTCGAGCCTTTATCTCAAAAGTGGTCTGTGCGACAAGCGCCTACTTTTGGTGGAGCACCTCACAAATATCGGCATGTTTCCTACACCACTCACTTTGCATATGAGCCTCGGGACAATTCTTTTATTCATTATAATCAGTAACCACTTGAGTTATCAGCTCAAACCATAGACCTGCGTTGTGAGGGAACAGCTGCACCAACAGGGTCTTCATCATCATCTGTGGTTGTGAGCTGGAGATGTATTGGCATTAAACAGTCGGAGATTAAGTGAACCCTTTAATCGAAGTATTGTTCAGAAAATTAAAATTCTGATTGAAAATTGGAAATGAAATTAGCTAATAAAAGTGAAAAATTGTTTCCCTTGGAATTAAATCTTTTATACAGGTAGAACCTTGACTTAAGTCGTTCTCGATTATACGTCGGTTTTTCAAAAAATATATGGAAAAATAATTTCATAACTTTTTCATAGTTTTAAAATTAGCTCAGTGCTTCTCAATTATTTTCTGTGGCACCCCATCTAGGAAGAAAAAAACCATTTCACGCCCTGCGCGCGACTACAAATAGTATTATTTGTCGAGAAAATTGTTATGAATACACCTCTGCATAACATTGTATCTTTATTAACATTAAAAATTAAATAATAATAAAAAAAAACCACTTAATTCTCGGACAGTATGGCAAAAAGTCATGTTCCCCAGGGTCATACGCGCTCCTCCCTGGCATCACACCGCAACCCCCAAGGGGGGGTGCACCCCACTATTTAAGAAGCACTGGATTAGCGGCAGCCCCGTCAAATTATGCATATGCATTATCACGAAATTATTGGGTTTTTTGTGTTTTTAATGATTATTTAAGCCCGATGATGTCACTCAAATGCCCTACATAGTCTTTCCTGGAACCAATTAATGACGTAAGCTAAGGTAACACCTGTATTATATAATATAAAAAAGAAATCTTTGTTTATTTATTTACTTATTTCTTCCTTTGTTCTTTTAGTTATCACGGACAATGTAATCACTGATATGTAACAGTACAATCAGTAATGTAATTACAGATTATACAAGCACAGATGTTCATCGGAATTGGGGGGGACACTACCCCTACCTGTGTCCCAGAGGCGATTTAATTTCGAAGTCTCTAGGTCAAAGGTCAGGGTGGAGTCATGCCATTTCGGAGATCGAGTGCCTTCGACCTCAAAACGAGTGCCGATAGACATGCCATTACTTGTGGAATATAGAAATACATGAATATGTATTGTAAACTATATACACTTTTAAATGAGACTGTTACCTTTGACCTGAGCAAACTTGAAAGGTCAAACCCCAACCAGCTTTTGCTCATTTAGTTACGTTCATGTACTGGAAAGCACATCATTAGACAATAACATGGGTAATTAAAACCAGTACCCATATAGTCTGGGGCTTGTGGTGAAGTGGTTAGGGTCCTCACGATCAAGAGGTTGTAGGTTCGAATCCTTGCCCACCCAGCAGTATAAATAGGTACGAGTGAAAGTACAGGGAAGGTAATCTGGATGGTCGAGCACGCTGTGCTGGACGAGTTGGAGTACTGGTCATTTTCTCACTACGGACACCAGGATGTGATAAGTCACTTGGTTCAGGTGTAATGAAGCCCAATAGACTCGGCCGTATGGGGGCCTATTTGCGACATTATCCATGCTGTGTGGTGAATGTACTTTACACTCAGGATGGGTGTATTTATCTCACTTTAATGAAACGAGTGTCGAATTTATTGATCAGGTTCTACTCACCACCTCTCACACACCCTTCTCATCTGTGTGTAGACAAGGTGCTCCGTTTGGAACGGAACCAGCCTGATAGACCTGAGTCCCCTGATTCATCTCACCGGGTACTACACTGCCACAGACGAGGACATGGACGATAACCCAAACAACAAAAGCTCCCGTGTCTTCTATATCAACATCTGCCAGTCACTCAACCCCATACCAGGGGTGAATTGTCCTCCAGGAGCAGCAGTGTGCATGGACACTCCTACAGAAGAACCCATCGTGAGTTGAAGTGATCGTGTTGTACGTTTGTTGTGCCTCATGAGTATATTGAAGCTTAAATACTTGCATATCGGGTCTCGTGTGCGTTTATGTTGAGTTCAGGGTCCCAGTGTTCATTTCGCTCATGAAACCATTTTTTCTTTTTACTCAACAGGACATCGGACGCCCCACTTCCCCTCCTCAGTACAACGCCGCCACTGATGAGGTAGTGATCGCCTCCCCCCACCCCCACAATAACCATAAAACTGTAAGGTAATAATATTGTTATGGGGCTTATGTGCCTTTATATTGACTGATTTCATCAGGTACAGATTGATTTTATCAGTACAACACCGTGTGCCGTCAATCAGTCCATCAACT
Organism: Plotosus lineatus; assembly: GCA_024760905.1. Taxonomy (NCBI): domain Eukaryota; kingdom Metazoa; phylum Chordata; class Actinopteri; order Siluriformes; family Plotosidae; genus Plotosus; species Plotosus lineatus. The sequence goes on along the minus strand of CM045751.1, from coordinate 3,692,101 downwards.
ACACCTCCAGAATCATCTTCACCTGCCAGAAAGACACAGACCTGGTTAGTACTTTTAATATCCATCAGCTTTTAAATTCACTCATGCCAGTACAGCATTAAAGCTCCTGTGTATGTATATAGGGGTCTCCGGATATGATTCGTCAGCTGGGTTGCATGTACATGTTCGAGTGGCCGACGCCTCTGCTGTGCCCGGAGACGGTCAGCGCGCAGGGCTGCAAGCTCAGTGTCTCCCAGCTACACTATACCTTTGATCTCTCACGTCTGTCGGGAGACGTTCAGGTGGGTGTTTGTGGTGTCTGTGACCATGTGCTCGAATGAGACAGTGGCAGCGTGTGCGTAGTATATGTTCGATATGCTGTTTTTAATCCCGCAAAGGAAATTTGATTGTGCGTTGAAACCCATTCAAAGAGAACACACACACTCGTAAAGAGCGAGCACTCGCACACACTCGTAAAGAGCGAGCACTCGCACACACTCGTAAAGAGCGAGCACTCGCACACACGCGTAAAGAGCGAGCACTCTCACACACGCGTAAAGAGCGAGCACTCGCACACACGCGTAAAGAGCGAGCACTCGCACACACTCGTAAAGAGCGAGCACTCGCACACACTCGTAAAGAGCGAGCACTCGCACACACTCGGCGCAGTGAGCTGCAACTCATTGGGGCACCCAGAGGACACCCCATGCTAGGGGTTAGGTGACGTGCTCAAGCAGCCTGAGCAGCCATGAAGGTGGGAAGGGAAGGCGCCGCTCACGTCCCGGCCACCACAGATTTCTCCTGCAGTTCGGGCATCGAACCAGTGAGCCTTAGGTTCCGAACCCGCTTCTCTCACCTTAGGCCAAGGCTGCCCTCATCATGTCTCTTTTTCCACCATTTTCTTAATTTCCTGGGTTGCACCTGAGCACAGACATGACAACAAAATCGATATGCAGAAGTACGCCGCTCCGGCGTGGCGCTAAACAGGAATTTTAAATTGATGCCTCTTTCTATCCTGAACAATAGGAAAAAGAAAATAATTTCTACCTGCAGATAGTTCCTGTTTTACAGTAAATAAAACAACAACTTGTGGCGCATCGAAAAGGTGCGTTTCTGTTAACCAGAGATCGTGGAAAGCTGTGGCTGTCTGTAGCCAGGAGTCTGTGGGGGCTAATTGGCCAAACTCTCATGGAAGGGAGGGACGGCATACGCTCACTTCCCTGTCACTCACAGCGTTTGCCAGCCAATCACGCCATCAATCAAATCAATCAGCAAATCAGCCAATGAACTCATTCTTACGAGTGGGCGAATAGCGCTTCCCCTCTGAGTGTTAGACCCGCCCCCAAAAATGTCATGATCAGCAAAACAAGATTTCTTTTTTTTCTCATTATGCATCTTTACACATTTAAAGGTACAGCGTGTGAGGTCGGATGATTTCTAGCGCCGTCCAGTGGTCAGGTTCCAAATTGCAAGAAACGAGAATTGGTTTCCCGACTCCTCCCCTTCGAAGCCTGAATGGTTCCATGCTACTGTTGAAACGTGGTGGAGCAGGACTGTGGAAACGCCTATTTGTTTTAATCCTGTAGTCTTTGACCTCATTGTGTTGTGTAGGTTCCTGTATCCTCTGGAACGTATAAGCTGAATGTATGTGGATCTGTGAGGGAGATGGAATGTAAGAACAGTCCGGTGTGTTTGATCTCTGGGACTTCAGCATCCTCGTTTGGCCTCAGCCAGGCCATGAGTCTGAACTACAGCCGAGAGGAGCGCGCTGTCATCATGCAGTACGGCGGTGGAGACCCCTGTCCTTCAGGTTAGCCTAGTTGTATTTAATGATTTCGATTACATGTGAGAAAATAGCCGAGATGATACGGATTGCATATCCGGATTGTTTGTTTCCAAACCGCAGTGCCTCAGATTGAGATTTTGTTGCATCCATCCCTGTAAAGTTTCATACCCTTTACTAATTATTCTGGGATTTTGTTGTTGCAGTGACTACAGAGCAAGCACTGTGCACCTTTCCCTTCAGATTCATGAACAAATCTTACTCCAAGTGCACACAAGATGGCAGGTCTGATGGCAGGAAGTGGTGTGCCACCACCGCGAATTACAACAAAGACAAGCAGTGGGGCTTCTGTTCAAATGGTAAGAGGAGAGGAGGTGATCTTTCTTTGTTTTAGTGTAACTACATTATATTATTACATTTTGTGGGGGTATTTTAGGGTGTTTTGTTTGTACGTCGTCTTACCCATGCGTCCCTGTGACCACAATGCAATCTGAATCTGAACAAGACGAGAGGCCCTCTGTGTGCCGTCTGCATGCACATTCTGTGCTTGCATGGGTTTCATCTGGGCACAGTGGTTTCCTTCCGCAGTCCAAAGACATGCAGATTAGGCTTACTGACTCTTCCAAATCTTCTGTAGATGTGTGTGTGTGTGTGTGTGTGTGTGTGTGTGTGTGTGTTGTGTGTGTGTATTGGCCCTGCGATGGCCTGGTGAGCTGTTCAAGGTGTCCCCTGCCTTTGCCCAGTGTCAACTGAGATATTCTCCAGCAAAATGAGTGAAGAAGAATCTTTAAGTTTAAATCTTTTGATTTTTCAGTGACGGCGAAGAGGCAGTCCACCATCATGTTCATGTGTGACCGCTCGGCGAAGCTCGGCAAACCCCGGCTCCTCAGCGAGACGCTGGCCTGTTCCAGCACCTTCGAGTGGCGCACCGAAGCTGCATGTCCTCCGAAAAAGATGGAGTGCAAATTGGTGAGCCATTACCAAACCTACGACCTGCGCATGCTCTCCTCTCTCACCAAGGCGTGGAAGTTCAGCAGCTCCGACAGGAGAGATGCGTAAGAAAATCCCCTTTTTACACGTTACTTTGTGTAGAGTCTTATCTTGGCTGTTTCATGTCATTGTACTGAATTATAATTATGAAGGTAAGGAAACATACTATAATTATTTAATATTTAACGAGGTGATTCCATAAAATATATATAAATAGTAGGTAGTAGTAAAACACATAGATTATTATGAACACAGTGGTACATTGATTTACGAGTGCCTTTAATAACAAATTTTCCACGATACGAGCTTCAATCCCACCAAAAATCTGCTCCATCCAGCAGCAAATTTTTGATTTATGAGCTCTAGTGTAATTGCACATCCTCTACAGTAGGTGGCAATGGCGCTGTCACTGTGTTCCCTACAGCATAGGGAACACAGTGAGAGCGCCACTACCGCCGACTGTAGTGAGAAAGAAAAAAAAGTAGCACTTGTAGAGTGCAAACCTCTGCCAGGCTGTAAGGTCTTTCAACTTATTTTAATGTATTTTAGTTCATCTTTAGCTTTTTTTTTTTTAAACTAAACACCAGTCTGAATTTATTTTGTTGTCTTTGGATACGATGTGCTATTAGGAAAAACCCCACTGCCTGTTTTCTTTTTTTTCTTTTCTTTTTATTTATTGGATCTCGGATCCCACATATGTCGTCCTGCATCTTAATGTATTTTCATGCAGTTTTGATTAATCCGTGATAAACACAGACTAAGGAAACAAATGTGTAATCATGCTTTTGAACAGACTCTTGTTGATGGTGGTGGTGGTGTTTTGTTTTCCCACAGTTACTACCTGAATCTGTGCCAGGAAGTTCACGGAGGCTTGATAGGTTGTCCAGAAGAATCCGCCATGTGTCGCAGGCGCTCGGGGGGCAGGGCCGAGACCTTGGGACGAGTATTTACTCAGAGCATGCGGTTCACTGGTGAGGGGGATAGCAAGTGTATCCAGATAGCTGGTCCAGATAGCAGAAGCTGGTCCACCAGTTTATTGACTTATTGTTATTTTTGTTTTCTTATTATTTATTGTTAATTACAGTATTAGTAATGTCTTTTTTTTTCTCTCTGCAGATGGAAAAATACAGGTGAATTACACCATGGGAGACGCTGTGTGCGGAAACTCCAAACCGGCCAAAACCATTGTGCAGATGTCATGCGGGAGTACCGTCGGAAGTCCAAAACTCCTGAAGTGAGTCTAATTCTGTAAAACAGGATGAACCAGACCCAGCAAGGTTTTAGACCCAGACCCAGCAAGGTTCCTGATCAGTATTCATTAGTGTGGGATGACTACGAACAAGAATATACAGGAGACTCCCGAAAAAAAAAAAGTGTGTGTGTATATATATATATATATATATATATATATATATATATATATTATACTAGTCCTTCTAAAAAAATTAGCATATTGTGATAAAGTTCATTATTTTCTGTATGTTCTGCAAGAGGGTAAGACACAGAAAGAAATCTCTGAGCGAATAGGCTGTTCCCAGAGTGCTGCATCAAGGCACCTCAGTGGGAAGTCTGTGGGAAGGAAAAAGTGAAATAAGGGCCGATTCCAGACCTTGAGGGACCTGTGGAAGCAGTGGACTGAGTCTGGAGTAGAAACATCCAGAGCCACCGTGTGCAGGAAATGGGCTACAGGTGCCGCATTCCCCAGGTCAAGCCACTTTTGAACCAGAAACAGCGGCTGACCTGGGCTACAGAGAAGCAGCACTGGACTGTTGCTCAGTGGTCCAAAGTACTTTTTTCGGATGAAAGCAAATTTTGCATGTCATTCGGAAATCAAGGTGCCAGAGTCTGGAGGAAGACTGGGGACAAGGAAATGCCAAAATGCCTGAAGTCCAGTGTCAAGTTCCCACAGTCAGTGATGGTCTGGGGTGCCATGTCAGCTGCTGGTGTTGGTCTACTGTGTTTTATCAAGGGCGGGGTCAATGCAGCGAGCTATCAGGAGATTTTGGAGCACTTCATGCTTCCATCTGCTGAAAAGCTTTATGGAGATGAAGATTTCATTTTTCAGCACGACCTGGCACCTGCTCACAGTGCCAAAACCACTGCTAAATGGTTTACTGACCATGGTATTACTGGGCTCAATTGGCCTGTCAACTCTCTTGACCTGAAGCCCATAGAGAATCTGTGGGATATTGTGAAGAGAAAGTTGAGAGACACCAGACCCAACACTGTGGATGAGCTTAAGGCCGCTATCGAAGCATCCTGGGCCTCCGTAACACCTCAGCAGTGCCACAGGCTGATTGGCTCCATGCCACGCCGCATTGAAGCAGTCATTTCTGCAAAAGGATTCCCGACCAAGTATTGAGTGCATAACTCAACATAATTATTTGAAGGTTGACTTTTTTGTATTAAAAGAACTTTTTTTATTGGTCGGATGAAATTCACTAATTTTTTGAGATAAGAATTTTTGGGTTGTCATGAGCTGTATGCCAAAATCATCAGTATTAAAACAATAAAAGACCTGAAATATTTCAGTTGGTGTGCAATATATTTCAGATTCATGAAAATGTAATTTTTATCAGTACATTACAGAAAATAATGAACTTTATCACAATATGCCAATTTTTTGAGAAGGATTAGTGTATATATATATATAGACCACACAGTGGTACCTCAACTTACGAGTGTCCCTAATAACGAATTTTCCATGATATGAGCTTCGATCCCACCAAAAATTTTCCCCAACCGAGTAAATTTTTGACTTACGAGCTCTGTGCTTTTCCAGGTTGATCAGTCTTGTATTACTACCGCGTGTATACCTTCGTGTTCCGAGAATGTCTTGTGCAGTGCTTCTCAATTATTTTTTTGATGCCCCCAAAGGAAAAAAGAAAAAAAAAAAACATTTCACACCCCCCCCATGTATGACTATAAATACTGTTTACTGCACTTCATATCGTTTGCTAGGTGCCTTTTCCCTACAGCACATAACACACTGAGAGCGCCACTGCCATCGAGTGTAGAGGATGCGCAATCACACTTATAAAGCTGGTCCACCAGTTTATTGACTTATTGTTATTCTTGTTTTATTATTATTGTTACTGTTACCTGTGTTATTATGAGAAAATGTTCATTGTTACATGTTTGTTACATATATTACGTCAAAAATACATGTTCGTGTCAGGTTATATGAGTTGGTGAGGGTGTTGGAACGGATTAATTGGTTTTCTGTTGTTTTCCGATGGGAATTTTTGTTTCATCTAAGAAAAGTTTCCACTTACGAGCTTGCCCTCAGAACGGATTAATTTCGTAAGTAGAGGTACCACTGTGTGTATGTGTGTATGTATGTATGTATATATATATATATATATATATATATATATATATATATATATATATATATATGTGTGTGTGTGTATATATGTGTGTATATATATATATATATATATATATATATATATATATATATATATGTGTGTGTGTATATATATATATATATATATATATATATATGTGTGTGTGTGTGTGTGTGTATATATATATATATATATATATATATATATATATACATATATATATATATATATATATATATATATATAAAATGTGTGTGTGTGTATATGTGTTAGTATGTATATATTATGTATGTATATGATACTTGTCAGTATACGACTACAATGTGAACAGACACGACTACAATGTGAACTTGCTGTGTTGTACAGGGTGACCCCAAAAAAATGGGAACTTTTTAACAATACTTTCAAACCAAGAGTGATGGAAGAAAAATATTTTACTTATCGTAAATGAAACCTTAAAACATGCCATTTAAGAATAAATGACTAATCTTTCATTTTTAAAACTTGCTTACTCACTTGCTCATGTCTGCAATGTTTTTTTTGGGTCACCCTTTATTTGTGGCCCATTGACAGAGTGTGCGACTACTAATCCGGAGATCACAAGCTTGAATCAGGGTTAATGCAATAGCTCTCCATGACCAGTGTCTGTAGGAGCTCATTGGCTGAGCTGTCGTGGCATACGCTCACTTCCCTATCACTCACAGCAATCGCCAACACACACGCACACACACCCGTGTGTTAGACTGCCCCAAGTACTCATACACAGTAATTCGAAAAAAGACGGCTGGTTACATTTCCATGTTACGGATGGGACATGTGCATGCTTTCGCCCCTCCCTAGTTGGTGGTGGTCATGTAATAGGGAAGGTAATACTACTAAATTGTGGGTAAAGAAACGATAGTGTTTGTAAGGCAGAAGGGAAGAAGCTGGAACTATGGGTTCTTGGGAAGTTCCTCCTGGCTGTCACAGCCTTTTTGTGATTCGTAAATATTGGTGCACGTCTCCATCTCGGGGTATGGTGATGTACTCGTGGTTTAGTAATATGGTTGGCCAGATCTGCAGAAAGTCTTGATTGGTTTCAATTTCAAGGCGGTGCAGAATTTCATAATGTACTAAGATGGGTTGAAATTGTGTAAACTCACAAAGTCCTGCAGGAACTTTCTAACCATGGATTTGAAATTATTTATTTACTCCCAACTATGACCTCCCATTCAAAGTGGGTTTGGAGAAAAGCATTTTTTTCTGTTTCTCTCGCAGTGTAATGGCATGTCTGGAGGTTTAACCGGTTATCAGAGACGCACTGAAGATGTAATAGATGGAGATGAGGTTAGATGAACGTAGGTGTTCCTTTAATGCGCTTACAGTTTACTTCCAGTTAAAGGATGCTTCATTACCAGGAGTTGGAGATTAAAGTTTTAAGCTGAACTGGCTTTTGAACTCTAGGTCTTGTGGTACGTCAGAGAGAACTTCACCTGGAGGAATAGTACTGTGAGATAAAACTGATAACAACTGACTGTCAAGAAATAAAACACCTGGCGTTACATTCGGGGGAAATATTGCATTAGTGAAAAGAATTAAAGGCTTAAGGCTGGAACACGTGACCACAGGAGATGTAGTTTAATGACAGCTGTGAACGGTTGTGCATCTCAGCTGTCTGCTTGTGATTTAGTAATGGATTACTAGGCGCGAGCACTCTGGTTACATTAACCCTACAGGCACGAGCGCTTCTTCTGTCGCGTCACCCCACGGGCGGGAGTGCTTCGTTCGCATCGCTCGACATGCACAAGGGTTAAAAGTCACTGATGGCGTTTACACACGAGCCATGTTAATTCCCCTGTCGGCTCACCCCCTCGCTGTGGTTAGTTGCTCTTCTCCATTTTGATGGGACTCTGATGGCACAGGAGCATCACGGCCTTTCGGACAGCAAGTTGGGATTAAAGCCGTTATTATATCACACATAGCAGTCCAACAAGCATGATATTCACCGAGTGAGGAAATCACACCGAACAAGTCATGTCTGAGATATTGTTTTCTTCTACCCGCACTTTAGGCTGTGCAGTCATTACAGACATGACGTGTCAAGACTGTACATAAAGGAACATGCAGTAGGACTTTTCCCTCCCACATCTGTACATTGTAAACTGTTCTGGATTGTGTGTGTGTGTGTGTGTGTGTGTGTGTGTGTGTGTGTGTGTGTGTGTGTTCAGGGAGGATACAGCAGCCTGTGAGTTCTGGGTGGAGTGGGAGACTCGAGCAGCGTGTGCAGTGAAGAAACAGGGGGAGCAAGTGGAGATGGTCAACGGCACCATCAAAGTGCCACTGACGGGTGCAGTGTTCAGCCTCGGGGATCTCTACTACAGGTCAGAGTCTGCCGTCAAAATGGCTTCTAAATTTTTGTCCAGTTTGATGGTAAAGACAAAATTCTGCCCAGTACACAGTGTACATGCTCTGCATTTTAAAGGGGAGTGTCGTGGTTGTCTTGGCTATTTCAACAAAATACCCTAAATAGCATTAATATCAGAGAAGACATGTAATCGTTTATATAGATGAGAGCAAGTTTGGTTTCCTGAAAAATGGTTGAACGGGTTTTGTTCGTGGTGTCCCTCATAGTGGGATATGAGCCGATATATCCTATTAGTAGATAAGCCAATCACAGCGTGTGATTGCTCATATCCAATGAGTCAGGGGGGGAATATTCTGTATGCTATACCTCCTTGCTCCTGTTCTGAAGATCATGCATTTCTCATACATATAGAATAAGTGGAGTGTGACTGTGGGTTAAATGTTAAAGAATATTAGCCCAGCCTTCTCTGTCATCACCAGCCTGGTCAAAACAATTTCTCTTTCATGTTTCCAAGACTCCACAAAGCCACCGGAGACATCAGATCCAACGGTGACATCTACACATATCACATCCAGCTTTCAGGCATCACCAACGGCTCATTATCCGATTGCCAGGGCTCGAATATCTGCCAGGTGAAAAAGGACAAAAACTTCTCCAGGAAGATCGGCACCTCCAGCAAGGCCAAGTACTACATCAAAGGTGAGAGAGAGAAAGACGCACAGACAGCACGGCACCGGACGTGGGAGGACTTTCCCAGTCCAGCGATATTTCTAATTTTGTCGTTCAAACTCTTATGCAGGGGAAAGTCTGGATGTCCTGGTGTCTTCGGATTCCAAGTGCGGCCGCGACGAGACAAAGAACGTGTCATCAACGATCTTGTTCCATTGCAAACCCGAGGCCGGCGTGGGCATCCCGGAGTTCCTGCTGGAGACTGACGGGTGTCAGTACCTGTTTGTCTGGCACACTGACAAAGTGTGCGAGCTGTTGTAAGTAACATTAGGAGTAAAATTATATATGATTAATCCTGAGACAAGGCAGCAGGTATCACATGATGTCACTGCACAATGTGAAATCACAGGAGATGTTTGATCCTTGAGGTGATTTATGCTTTAAACACACAGGTCTGTGACTGTATCATTGGTACACGAAACTCATAAATATTTAAATTCCCCTAATAATATATGCAATGCACAAAACCATCCCAAGCATCAAATACTACCATGAACTGAAAGTATAATTAAGATGCAAATCAAACTAATTTCTGTCCCATAGATTTAACAGCCGATTCATTTCTGTTTTTATTTATGTATTTGTTGTTGTTCTTGAAGCAGCTTAAGTCAGCAAAGTAAGAATATTGAGGATGCTGTGGTATCAGGGCGGAGTCAGACTCTCGTGGTGGTACTTAGCCTGCTGCTGGTGGTGCTTACCATCGTTCTGCTTGTTCTGTTGCTTTCCAAACGAGAGAGGAGGTACGCACACGCGCACACACACGTGCACATAAACACGCACGCACATACACGCACGCATGCACATGCATACACACACACACACACACACACACACACATATATATATATATATATATATATATATATATAGATATAATATAGATATATATATCGATATATACACACAAATACATACATATATATACATAAACACACACTTTGTTTTTTATTATTTCTGAGGCTCTGTTGCCTATTAAACTGTATGTAAATTTTTTTAGGGGGATTTTCATACAGAAACTCACCAGCTGCTGCAAACGGCGAAATCAGGTGTCTTATAAATACTCCAAGGTAGCAATTATATTTATTTGTTGTTTGTTTGTTTGTAACATACAATTTCGAAACAGGACCTGTCAGTGAGAAGAATGGGAAATTAGATTGCAATAAAGTAATAGGCTGGGATTCAGAAAGAGAATCTAAACCTATAAAAATTAATCCATATTAATAAAAAGGTTTTACTTAATCCGGTTTGGAGGCTAGAGCCTATCTCAGCCAAGCTGGGGTGAAGCGGGGTACATCCTGAATAAATCACCAGTGTCTGGAGAAATCACACACGCACAAAACTTCTTACTCTCACCGAGTGGGAACAGTCTCACTCTGCACGTCCCGCAGGAAACCCACGCAAGCGCAGAACAAGCAAAGTCCACCCAGAAACGCCCCGAGCTTGGAATCAAACCCATGACCTTCTTGCTACGTTGCAGACGTGCTAATCACTGTTCCACCAGTGCTGCTTTAGTGGAAGAAAAGTTTTGTTCATGTAATTTTATATTGATTACACTTTAGGAATATGCAGGCCAACTCGATTATGTAATTAAAATTTAATTAACTCATAATGGTAGAACTAATTAAAGGATTTCACTGTGACTGGAATGACTGAACACCCATGTGGTTATGTGTGTGTGTGTGTGTGTGTGTGTGTGTGTGTGTACGATTCTGATTGGTCAGTTATGCAATACAATCAGTAATAATGTTTGGTTCACTGTCTATCATCCCCTCACATTTTGTGTGCCGTGTCCCAGGTGAATATGGACGAGGATGGTTGCGAAGACGAGATGGAGTGGCTGATGGAGGAGGTGGAGAATCCGGCTCAGACCCCTCACGAGAACGGCAACATCACCACCAAACCGGTGAGCGCTGACGCTCTGCGTTCTTTCTCTCTCGATGAGCAGGACAGCGAGGAAGAAGTTCTGATCGTACCCGGAGTCCGAGTCCACTCAGGACGAGTCCCCGTGTCCTCTCCGTCTTCGCATTTCCGAAAGAACGAGAGCGATGAGGATCTCGTGGGGCTACTGGACGACACGGCGAGAAAGAAAACGTCCAAACCGAACTCCAGACAACCGAGGAGAGCACAGGGAGACCCAGACGACAGTGACGAGGACCTTCTGAAAGTTTGAGGCTTCCTGTCATGAACTTCTAAATGTCCCTGTAAACTCGCTCTGGTTGATTTGATTTGATTTGATTTTTTTCTGGTGGTTGTTTATTTTCTAAAGGGAAAATTATTTATATCTGTTCGGTGCTGATCAACGGACAGTCGCTGCCTCGGCGTTAAATATTTCATCGTATAATTGTTTCTGTTGATCAGATTGATTTCAGAGGTGATATTCTATGTGAAAGCAAAAAATAGAGTTTATGATCTTTTATTTAATGACGTGGAATGATTTTATAATTTCAGTTTTATTCATCTTGCTTGTTTCCATGGCAACCAGTAGCTGGGGTGGATAAGGAAAACCCTATTTGAAGTTTGTGTTGTTTTTGCACGTGGAGCCGTGAGGCATTGCATTAACTTTTTTTTTTTTTTTTTTTTTTGTCCCCCCACTTCCTCACAGGATTAAAAATCCAATCATTTCGAGTAACAGGGCGTCGCCTGCATCGCTTTATCTCCCTTTTTGCCAGAAGAGCATGCTGTTCATCCCCCTGCAGCACATGCACAGTATTTTACTGCTGAGAGAGGAACTCGATCTTTCTCCCCTTCACCGACTCACACCAGGTTATAGTCTCAGGCTTTCTGTTTCAGCTTTTTTTTTTCCACCGGAGTTCTCGTTTTCAGATGTTACGTATTTTATAATTGTTAAATTACTTATTTGCACAATCATGTCTGTAAAAAGTCACGTGAAGGATGCACTTGGATTATGCTATTTCAGTACTGGATGAAGGATAAGGTGTTAAAAGGTGACGATGGCGGTGTGATTTTGACCTTCGACTCAAGACTGTGACGCATGTCACACCCCACAGCACGTTTTTCACTTCTACGCTCATTACATTCTTCACAAAATGGTACGATTTGATCATAAACCAACCTCCTGTTGATTTTGTCCTGAAGTGGCCAATTTCTCGACACGGGCCGTTAATGTTTAATTCTGTAATGACATGCGAAATGTCTGGAGATTTGCATAAACACGGCGGGTGAGGTTGAATGTGTGAAAGGTTTTACCAAGTCATCGGTGTGCGCATAAACTCGGTACGTGTCTCGTTTTTTTTTTTTTTGGAATTTCATTATGAAGAGCCTCCTGCTGATGGCCCCATTTCTGCCAAATTTTCTTTAGGATTGTTTGCTTCTCTGCTCTTTTTTAATTTATTTAAAATGTTCATACTGAGACACTGCATTATTTCAATAAAAAAAAACAGCTGTTAAAATATTTCCAGTTTTCCTCTGCTGTGCTTCACTCTGGGACGCTTGCTCAGTTCAGAGGTTTTATTCTGAGATCCTCTGATGCGTTTCTACTCCAAACTCTCAGTAAATATATTTGCATATCCTTCAAACATAAAGAAAATACTCGTGGTAGATAAATTGCAGTTTTAACGTTGTTGGGTTTCACAAATGTTCACTCAGGCTCATTAATAAATGGAAAGCTTCTCGTTTCTGGAAGATTCCCTGACAAGCATCAGCCGCAGGTGGATGTTATTGCAATGTCCTCGGAGTCTGAGACAAATAGTTCTTACAGTGTTTACTACACAGCAACATAAGGAGAAGGTAAATAACACCAGAGCAGTATTTGTTGTTTATTTGTGTATATTTTAAGCATGATGCTAGCAGGCATGTGGATGAACTGATACTAATGGAAGAAGAAATTAGTTTGGATTGACATTTTTGGAAACTCACAGTTTGAGTATATACAGTGGGACCTTGACTTACGAATTGAATCCGTTCCGAGGGCGAGCTTTTATGTCAAAAAGTTTGTTAAATAAAACATAAATTCCCATCGGAAATAATAGAAAACCAGTTACGCATATATTTCATCTCATATATTCAAGATAAACATGTACAAACAAGAAATATTCTAATAAAAATACATGTACATTAACATTAATAATAATTAATAATAAAACAGTCATCGACTGCAGCAAAGATGTCTCGTGAGCAGGCAGGAGGGGATTCGTAGCAGGAGGAGAATTTTGTGCATGTGTGTGCTACGCATGCCAGCGAGGAAAGGCTCATGGTGAGCTCCCACAAGGCCAGTGCTTCTCAAATAGTGGGGCACATGGTGTGATGGGGAGGAGCATATGACCCTGGGGAGCAGACTTTTTTGCCATTCTGTACTAGAATTAAGTTTAATTGCGCATCCTCTACAGTAGGTGGCAGTGGCACTCTCACTGTGTTCCCCATGGTGTTGGGAAAAAGCACCGAGCAAACAATATGAAGTGCAGTAAACACTATTTATAGTCGCGCTGGGGGGGCATGAAATGTTTTTTTTTTTTTTCCTTCCTATAGGGAGTGTCACAGAAAAATAAGTGAGAAGCACCACACAGGGTGTTCTCAGAGCGCGGAGGAGTACACGTTGAAGAATACGAGACTAACTGGGCCGGAAAAGTCATCTCCCCAGTCGAGCTCAGAAATCAAAATTTTGCTCGTTGGTTTGAGCAGATTTTTGGTTGCTCGGAGATCGTGTCATGGAAAATTAATTTTATATATATATATATATATATATATATATATATATATATATATATATATATATATATCTTCTTTTCCTTTCGGCTGTTCCCTTCAGGGGTCGCCACAGCAAATGATCTGCCTCCATCTCACCCTATCCTCTGTATCTTCTACTCTTACTCCAACGACCTTCATGTCCTCCTTCACCACATCCATAAATCTTCTTTGGTCTTCCTCTGGGCCTTCTGCCTGGTAGTTCCAACCTCAGCATCCTACTACCAATATACTCACTATCCCTCCTCTGTACATGTCCAAACCATCTCAATCTAGCCTCTCTGACTTTGTTTCCAAAACATCTAACATGTGCTGTCCCTCTGATGTGCTCATTCCTGATCCTATCCATCCTCGTTACTCCCAAAGAGAACCTCAACATTTTCATCTCTGCTACCTCCAGCTCTGCCTCCTGTCTTTTCCCCAGGGCCACTGTTTCTAAACCATACAACATCGTTGGCCTCAACACCGTCTTGTACACTTTTCCCTTCATTCTTGCCGATACTCTCCGATCACACATCACACCGGTCACTTTTCTCCAACCATTCCAACCTGCCTGCACACGCTTCTTCACCTCTTTTCCACACTATATATAACTTAAAAAGAAGCCCCTGGATCATAATACCCGAGTCATGGAATATGGTAGTTGTCCCATGTCTGTCTAATAACCTCACGTGCCACAGGAAAACGAATGAGGCTGCGTACACATGTATAGATCTTCATTGGTATAATATACAAATTATTTATTTTGTGTTAAAAAAAATTTAACCCAAAAGAGTCTCCTCTACCTCCCCTGCGATTCGCACAGAATAAAAAACAGAACGCAGAATATCTCAGTGAGGCCAACAGACTTTTCCAACCTGACAACACTCTTCCGCACAAAGCGAACGCTGCGGAGATGACGTTCACTGAAGTTGACTTGAGCATCTTGAACCGAGAGCCGAAAGCTCAGTGGACATCACTGGGATGAACTGGAAGCTCTTTGTCTTGCAGGAAGACCTCATGGCACAGTGTTGAGCTTATAATAAGAGCAGAAAGGAAGTGATTCTGGAATGGGATGGAAATTTTCCAGATGTTTGGAGAAAAGGTGAAAGATTTGAGACGAGCACTCCAGGAGCATGGCTGAGGAAACTGTCCTGTTTTGATCAAACAGATTTTTTTTTTTTTTTTGGCCGAGATCTCATCGAGGAATTCGTTGCACAACACAGCTGCGTCTATTAAAGAGTAACATGAGCCGTGTTTGCTAATTCAAAGCATCATTGATCAAACTCGGCGGGACTGGTTCGAGGGTCAACCTGCTTTGGACTCTGCACTCGAGAGCGTGTAAATACCCGATTGCCACTCGGAGGACGCGCACTGGAGCCGTCGAGCTACAACGACCGACCATGAGCACCTTCGACGACATCCTGGAAGAAGCCGGCAAATTCGGCTTCTTCCAGAAACGTATCTTCATCTTGTTGTGTCTCTGCTCGGTGCCCTTCGCTGGAGTTTACGTCGGCATCGTGTTTCTGGGCTTCACCCCCGAGCACTGGTGCCGTAACCCCGGAGTGAAGCAGGTCCAGACGCATTGCGGCGTGACCTTAGAGAAGGCGTTCAGGCTCACCGTGCCTTTTGAGAACACGTCTGCTGGGGTGGTGCGCAGTAATTGCGAAAGGTTTGACGTGGAGTGGAACATCAGTGATTTCAGCTGCGATCTCCTGGAGAGTGAGGTCGCCGATGTAAGGACCGCTGCGTTGCCCACGAGTGTCTGCGAGGATGGGTGGGACTACGATTATGAGGGGAGAGAGTCCTTCGCCACTGAGGTACAAACAGATTTACTTTTTATTCTTGTGTGCCAAATGAAGAGCTCAAAGAAATTTAATTATGGTTATGGTTACTCATCTGGGTTTAAAAGATGTTCCTCCGAAGATCAATTTGCATGTCCATCACTCGGCTGGTCTATTGGTGATGGGGGGGAGGGGCAAACACAGTCATGCACATACAACTAATTGACTGGTCCAAATCACCCTAAGGTGTAAGTGTGTGTCGGGGGGGGGGGCTGCAATGGCCTGGGAAGCTGTCGGCTGAGATAGGCCCCGGCATCCCCACAACTAGTAATCCTCATTAAGATTCAGAGGCTGAGAAAATGAATGGATGCATGAATAGAATTTTTTCAGAGACATGAGGAACCACCGCCATTTAAAACGAACCCGTCAATGTTTAATAATTATAATATATTATAGGCCTGTGTTACATAACGCTGTACGTGATGATTATTATACGCCGTGTTTCCTTGTGTTTCAGTTTAATATGGTGTGCGAGAACGCCTGGTTGGTCGACATGTGCCAGGCATCGCTCTCTCTTGGATTTTTAGTCGGCAGCATCGCCATCGGATACCTCGCTGACCGGTACAACCCCCTTCCATCACACACCACTCGACCTGTTTGAGATCATGCACACACACACCGCACCATGCCTGGGTTAACCCTGAGTTTATAAGGAATGTATTACAGTAATTACTGACTGTACATTAATCTGAACAGGTGGCCCACCACAGACCAGCCGAGATACAAGAGTGTACCTCAACCTTAAAACACACAGCTGTGAATTTCAATATTTGATGATATTGGATTTGTGTGTATTTATCATCCGCAATAGCCTGGTGAGCCATCCAGGGTGCACTCTACCCTCACCCAGAGTCGGCTGAGATGGGCGTCAGCCTCCCCGCGACCCTAATTAGGATGAAGCGGTTCACAGAATGAATGAATGTATCGATTAGAAATGAGCAAAGCGTAGTGAGGTGTTATCACAGTGTTATAACTGATATCTGCTCTGTTCCCATAGGTTTGGTCGGAAGTTAATTTTCCTGGTGACCTGTGTTCTGAATACGGTGACGGGAATCCTGGTGGCAGTATCTCCTAATTACACCGCCCTGCTGGTGTTCAGGGCGCTGTACGGTGTCGGGACTAAGGGTGGATGGATGGTCGCGTTCGTTTTAAGTAAGAAAGAATTTGTGTTTAATTTTAGTAATAAATTGGACGCATTCAGTCCGTTTTAAAAAAAAAAAAAAAATGTTTTTTTTTTTTAATAAAGGTTCAGGCAGCATGGTGGGACAATGGTCAGTGTTTTGATTCCCACGCTTGGGGCGTTTCTGTGCTCGTGTGGGTCATGTTCTGGAACACTGGTTTCCTCCCACAGTCCAAGGACATGCGCATTTATACTAACTGGCGGTTCCAAATTTCCCCTGGGTGTGGAAATGAGTGTTGGCCTGGCAATGGCTTGGCGAGCCTTCATAAACCCTATCTCCCAATGTCGGTTGAGATAGGCTCCATATTTTCCGTTGTGTGAGTATGGAAAGCTCACCCACCTCACTGCAAGGAGGCTCTGGGTTCCAGCCCCAGGCTCAGTCAGGGCATTTCTTAGTGGAGTTTGCATGTTCTCCTCATGCCTGTCTGGGTTTCCTGCAAGTGTGAATGGTTGTGTTTTACCCTGTGATGGTCTGCCAAGATATTCAGGGTGTACCTGTACGCCACCTGTTTGCCAAATGATTCCTTTGATATCTCCAAAAATTTGTCCTGTTCTGAGATAATTTTGATTCATTCATTCATTTCCTGAACAGCTTAATCCTAATTAGGGTCGCGGGGAGGCTGGCACCCATCTCAGCCACCTTTAAGCGAGGGCGGGGTACACCCCGGATGGCTCGCCAGGCCATCACAGGGCCAACACTCACACAACCATCAACACTCATTTTCACATTCACACCTGGGGCGATTTGGAACAGTCAGTTAGGGTGCTGTGCATGTTTTCGGACTGTGGGAGGAAACCAGAGAACCCGGAGGCAACCCAAACAAGTCTAGGGGGAGAACATGCAAACTCCACACAGAAACACCCGAGCTGGGAATCGAAACAGTGCCTTCTTGCTGTGAATAGAACGTGCTGACCACTACGCCACCGTCCCGCCCAATTTTCATTCAACCAAAATGACATCATAAATATAAAGCACGTTGTGTACAATTCCACGCCTCCTCTGTTCTGTTCTCAGTGACCGAGCTGGTGGGAGTGGAGTACCGGAGACCTGTCGCTGTGTTCTTTCAGATGATGTTTAGCGTCGGTCTCCTGATCCTGCCCCTCGAGGCCTATCTCATCCACAACTGGCGTTGGCTACAGATCGCTATCACAACTCCATTCCTCTGTTTCCTGGTTTATTACTGGTGAGGTCTGAGGTTCTGTTCTGTCAAACGCTTCCTTGATTTTGATTGACGGATGGTGTTTTTCTGTTTGTTTTTCTGTTTGTTTGTTTTTAACATTCTTTGTATTTTCTTTTTTTTTTTAATGGCTTTATTGTCTGGGTTTTGCCTTCAGGCTTATTCCTGAGTCACCAAGATGGCTTTTGTCCCAGAACAACTCCACTAAAGCGGTGGAGATCACAAAGAAAATGGCCAAAGAGAATAAGAAGACGCTCTCCAAAAATATTGAGGTGCGTCCCAATCGCTATTTAACAATCATGCGCCGAAACTGAGGCGGACGCTGTTGGAATTCTTCAATTCAGGAACCGCCACCTCGTCTGAGGGGCATAAACGTGTTCGTATAAAAAAGGGTGGGAACACAAACATAGAAGTTCAGACAGGCTCCCGAATGGCACATCGACGAGCTGTCCGTAGTGTACCCAACCCTCACCCAGAGTCGGCTGAGATGGAATCCGGCCTCCCCGAAACCATCATTAGGATTAAGCGGCTTAGAAAACAAATGAATGAAATTTTTTTTTTTTTAAATCAACTCGCATTCCAGACCGTAATTTTAAACAAGTCTTCTCCCCTCAGATGCTGAAAGACGATAGCACAGACATCGCTGTTGCCTCTTTCCTGGACCTGATCCGGACCCCGAACATGAGAAAACACACCTTCATCCTCAGCTACAACTGGTACGTCTGAGAAACACAGCGTGTGCTGTGTGCGTGAAGTGCAGAACACACAGATGTGCGTCTGTGGGAAGTACAGAATGTTTCTCCCGGCAGGTTCACGAGTGCTGTGGTGTATCAGGGCTTGATCATGCGTCTGGGAATCCTGGGTGGAAATGTCTACATTGATTTCGTCATCTCCGGATTAGTGGAATTCCCAGCAGCCCTCCTTATCCTGTTTACCCTTGACCGGATCGGCCGGCGGCTGCCGTTTGCGGCTGCCAATATTGTCTCTGGAGCCGCCTGCTTAATAACGGCTTTGACTCCAGACAGTGAGTTCTCCGCTGCAGTCTGTCGTAAAGTGCAGCGGCATCTTTAATATGCTCATGTTGTGTTGCATTGACTTTATTGCCAAAGGCAAGTTCAAGCACTTCAGTCGTCTCCTCTGTTTATGCAAATGTTTATGCAAATCGCAAAAGTCCTCGTGCACACGCTCACAACTAAAAAGTGTCGAACATAAAGCGTCTCGAATGTGTAGGGCCTAGTACAGCCATCTCACAGCGAGAAGGGTGTGTTTAAATCCCAGGCTCGGCCGGGGCGTCTCTGCATGGGGTTTACTTGCGTGGGTTTCCGCCTACAGTCCAAAGGCATGCACGTTAGACGAATCGGGTGTTCCAGTTTGCCCCTATGTGTGGATGTGAGTGTAAATGGTTTTGTGTGTGTGTGTGTGTGTGTGTGTGTGTGTGTGTGTGTGTGTGTGTGTGTTGAATTGTGATGGTCTGGCAAGCTGTTCAGGAGTTCACCCAAAGTTGGCGGACATAGGCACCAGCCACCTTGCAACTCAGTTAAGGATAAAGTGCTTCTAGCATTGCATGTCACAGAAGGGGCGTGTGCATGCTTTCGACCCTCCCTGGGTGGTGGTGGTGGGCATGTGATAGGGAAGGTCATGCCTGATGGGTGGGAATTGGATACGACTAAAATTAGGGAGAAAATGGAGAGAAAGGGGATAAAGCGGCTCAGAGAATGAATGAATTACTTTTTTTGTAGGTTAAGTCCCTCAAATCCCAACCACACTGACGACATTTCTTCCTTTTTAACGACAGATCTGTTCTGGTTTAAGACGGTTGTGGCCTGCATCGGGAAACTGGGAATCACTATGGCTTTTGAGACTGTGGTGTTTGTAAACACCGAGTTATATCCGACCTTCATCAGGTAAAGTAGCTCTGAGGTCGTAGTGAAACGACGACTGAGAACATTACAGTGATACAGCGTTACCATGAATTACGAGTGTCTTTTATAATGAATTTTCCACGATACGAGCTTCGATTCCACCAAAAATCTGCCCCGTCCAACCAGCAATATTTTGATTTACGAGCCATGCTGAGGAAATGGTTTTTCTGGGCCGATCAGCCTCATATTCTTTTATGTGTATTCCTCCGAGAACGCCACTGGCACCTACTGGAGAAGTTATGCAATTACACTTAATTCTAGTACAGTATAACAAAAAAGCATGTTCCCCAGGGTCATACGCACCCTCACTGACATCACGGGGGGGCATGCCCCACTATTTGAGAAGCAGTGGCCTTGTGGGAGCCCACCACGAGCCTTTCGTCGCTGGCATTTGTAGTGTACACATGCACAAAATTCTCCTCCTCCTTCTGTTATGCACCACCTCATGCCTGCCCACATGACATCTTCGCCATCTTGTTTTATTATTATGTATTATTAATGTTAATCTTCGTGTAGTATTATTATTATTATTATTATATGTTTATTGTTTATACATATTTAGCTTTAATATATTCGGTGAAATATACGTGTTTGTGGCAGGTTATGAGTTTGGGAGGGGCTTGGAGCAGATTAATTGGTTTTCTGTTATTTCTGATGGAAATAATTGTTTCATCTAACTTTTGGGCTTACGAGCTCGTCCTCAAAAAGGATTAAATTCGTAAGTCAAGATACCACTGTATTAGCAAATCTTGTTTTTTTTTAACCAATTTAACCGGACATTTGGGAAGATACGAGGCTGAGAGCTGATGATGATGATTATTATTATTCAGGAATTCCTGGTTTTATTGATTTAGTGCAGAACTGTTAACTTTCTGTTATGGTAAATTTGTAAAGAAAAAGACTATCGAAATAATGAATAAATAATTTCAGCTCGAGACTGACAGCACGTGTTCCCTCAGGAACTTGGGCTTTTCCGTGTGTTCCACTCTCTGTGATGTTGGAGGGATTGTAGCTCCCTTCATGCTCTACAGACTTGCGGTCATCTGGCTGGAACTTCCGCTCATCATTTTTGGTGCGTATGTGATCTGTATTAAATAATAGTTTCTCACACAATTATTCACTGCTATTCCACAATGACATGAGGGAGGCACGGTGGCGTCATGGGTCACACGTACACCTCACGGCGAAAAGGTCGTGGGTTCAAGTCCTCGACTCAACAAGGACATTTCTGTGTGGCGTTTGCATGTTCTTCTTATGCATGCTGGGTTTTCTCTCGGAATGTCTTGGCTAATTGGCTGCTCTAAATTGCCCATTAGTGTGTGTGTGTGTGTGTGTGTGTGTGTGTGTGTGTGTGTGTGTGTGTGTGTTTGTGTTTTGGCTCTGCAAAGGTTTGGTTAAAAAAAATAGGGGTGGCTCACTGGATAAGGCTCTGAGTCAAAGGTTAGTGGTTCAACCTTTACGTGGTGGTCGAACCCCAGTACCACCAAGCTGCCACTGTTGGGCCCTTGAGTAAGGCCCTTATCCCTCAACTGCTCAGTCGTAGAAATTAGATTAAAAAACAAAGTAAGTTATTCTGGATAAGTTCGTCTAACACCTGCTGTAAGTAAACATTTTACAAGTTGTTCAGGGTGTATCTTGCCTACACCCAGAGTCAGCTGAGATAGGCTCCAGATTCCCAGTGACCCTAGTGGGGTTAAATGGTTTGGCGAATGAGTGTTTGAATGGGAAACTACATGAGTAATGTAATAATGTTGAGTGAAATACATTTTCCAGTGTAACTCACTGGAACTAAAATAGATTTCATCACTATAGCAACAAGGAGTCCAAGGGGAACTGTTCTCTCCCTGGGGAAGCTGGAGCCTACCTCCACCAACACCGAGCAAAGATTTGGTCTACCTTGAACGGTTAGCGAGGCCATTGCATTGCAACATCTACAACCATTCATACTCAGTTCGACACCGAGTGGGAGGAGACTGGAGTACACAGAGGAAACTCACACGAGCACATGGAGAACATGCAAACACCACACAAAAATGTCCTAGTTCAGGAGTTGAACCCACAACCTTCTTGCTATGAGACCGATTAAACTGCAGACGATAGAAAAACACATCATCATGTATCCAGCATAAGCTCGAATACCTCCAACAGGAATCCTGGCGGTGATCGCTGGCGGTTTAGTTCTGCTGCTTCCTGAAACCAGAGGCATACCTCTTCCCGAAACCATCGATGACATTGAACACCCAAACAAGTGCGTTCTCGCCTTTTTTTGTCTCTTTCCTCAAGTTGTTTAAACATCATCAGCGGCACTTCCATGACATCATGTGTCATTGTTATATTTTGGATTTTTTTCTTATTGCAGAAACAAAGAGACGATGTTGAAAAATCATCAGCTGGAGAATCTACTGAATGCAGATGTCACGAATAATAAAGTAACTACAGCAGTCTGAGTGGAAAACCTTCGCTCTAACTGTCTCGCAGTCAGTAGATGGGGCAATGGAGCAGGGAAAGGATGAGCCACACTTCAGTCAGGGAGTCCAGGACCGTTTGTTATACTACATCCTGTACAGTAGATGGTGCTGTTCAGAAAGACTTTATTTAATAAATTTTTAAACTGAGAGGATCCCGAAGCTGAGTAGGAAGGTGGGTGAGCAGATCATCCGTTTTGAATCAGATTTATTTTGGTTGTTTTTATTGTTTGTGTTTATTATTTATAGGCCTCGCTGAATGCTAACACGCGTTAATGTCTAGTTGCTGTAAATTAAACGTCTCTGTTCTAAAGGCGTGCAAACATTTGTACTGTCGCTTCAACGAAATTATTCGAAACATTCGATACATTCCACTGTGAATAAATGTATTCTTCAGCTGAACCCCGAAAAAAAATTTAATCAAAAAATTTTAATCAAAAAACTATTTATATTTCTCCATACTGAATAAATCAATACTCCAGAATTCAATGTCTTTACTTTACATAAACACACAATATGTTAGAATTAAATATGAAATTAAAATAACATGAATTTTTTTTTTATTTTTAATAAGATTTCAAAAGGGCTTAAAAACAGAGCTGTTGATTGACAACAAGGATTTAAATCTGCATTCAAGTCTCAAGTGTCCGCTGTTGGACACATCCACTTAAGAATTTTGCTTCATCTCTCTTTCGATCCAGTCAATGAAATGGGAGACGCGGGCATACACACCAGGTTTCATGGCGTTGGCACAGCCGAGACCCCACGATGTTACTCCCTGAAGAATGAAGGTGTCTTGTGCATAGCATACAAGAGGACCCCCGCTATCACCCTGAGAGAGACAAAAGGGGTGGGGCAGGAGAGGTGGGAAAGTGGAGAGAGAAAGGGGTGGGGCACCATACGCTATCAGTAGATGTTGAATACAATAGGCCCTCGACATTCATGGGGGTTCGGTTCCGAGCCCTCCTGCGAATCGAGATAATCCGCGACTTCTGTACCCGGAAATAAAACCCCATGTATCACGTCACATGCGCGAATGAGCAGCTGGAAGTAAAATGCTATGTATCTATTACATACGCTAAAACATACTTCTTAAACACATTCTATAGACAGTCTTACTCATTAATTCAGTATTAATGTAGTAAAATGTAGTAATGATTAATACAAACTAAATTTTTTTTCCTGTGATACTGATTGATAATAAAATATAAACATTATACAGCATACAACACCTTTACATGCATTCTCTGAAAAACATACAGTACTGTAGTTTTCAAAAATGCCCACTAGAGGAATGTACTGTATTGCATTAGGCATGAGATGACTGAATTCAGGTATGAACTGCATTAATTCCGAGCAGCTCAGCCACGCCCCTCAGCCGGATCGAGTTCAAACCGAGATTTTGAGTGAGAAAGTTAGAGGCGTTACAAACCAAAGGGTGACGTGATGTGAGTTAATCCTCTGGCGCAGAGGTGAGTGTGCTTTTGTTTATTGGGAGTAAATGAGAATAGTGAATTTAGGTGCGTGCTACTGAGCAGCTCAGCCACGCCCCTCAGCCGAAGCGGAGAGTGAACAGTTAGAGACACAGCACCAAAATTAAAGTCCTCCAAAACACAGACCAGAACAAAAAGGACATAAAAGAACAAGAAATGTAATAAATTGGACAAACAAAAAACAATGAGAAACATGCGACACCACAGTAAATAAAATATAACACACAAACATTTTAAACATTACCTTAGGTCATGTACTGGAATAATAATTTAAAAAGACTTTAATAGTGGCGTGTTTTACAACAGTTCAGACGATTGTTTCTCTTCAGGCACTTCAGAGGAAACTGTCGTTTCTTCCGGAGAAAGTCTTATTTCTTCAGAAGAGACATCCAACGTCATTACCATTTTCTGGTGCTTAGCAGGAATGACATCATAGAACTTAACTGGTAATTAAAACATACTAAAAAAAGGCTCATTTACAGCTTGTGCGCGAATGAGGAAAAAGGGGTGTTACATCATCTCAACCAATCAGCAGGAAGGAGGACAGCCATGGGCTGAATTTGAATCACGTGCGAGCTGCTCAGCAGTCAGCAAATACTCAAACCGTGAGTGCAAAACCGCGAATAGTCATGGGCCAACTGTACTATCCTGTACATACGCCATGACAGGAGTCATGTTATTAGTACTACTCGCACCAGCACGTCATTCATGTAATGATGTAATGTATCACAACCTAAAATTAGGCCCATCAGACAACTAGAAGGATCTGACATTATATAGTTGGTGCCACATCAGGGTTCAGTGATTATGTTTTCCCCACCAGTCTTTTTTTTGTTTTGTTTTGTTTTGTTTGTTTTTTTTGTTATTACCTGACAGCTGTCAGTTCCTCCACCAATGTTTCCTGCACACATCTCATGGTCCTTCACTCGATTGTGAAGATACTCTGGACGGTTGCACACTTTATTCTCAATGACTGGGAAGCCGGTTTCCTTCAGAGTGCCATCTCCACCCGTACCTGATAAACACATCACCAAAAGGAAGTGAATTACATATTCTGAATTGTATCGACTCTTCACCAAAACTTGTTTATATTTAGATTCATGAACAGATATGCAGTGAAAAGGAAGATATGATCATAGATAATCTCTGCTATCAATCCAACCTGCACTCTCGGGGGGAAAAAAAATTCCCTTAACCGATCTCAGTCACCCGATTTCCAACCCTCATATCACATGACACGGAATACACCTGCCCTCACTCACCTGTAATCACCACCACCATGTGAGGTATTACCTAGCCATTTGGGGGGACGGGGTGTTGCCGGATCTTGCCTTGTCTCTGACATTGCTAACGTTGTCGTTATGAACTCAGAACTCTGCGAGTGACTGTTTTGCCTGATTGATTGACCCACGCCTGTTATATCCGCAAGATTAGATTGGGATTTGGAACTGGTCTGCACAGTTCTCATTCAAGTAAATTTGAACCGTGTTCTGCAGATGTCCTTCTCGTTGCCGCATCACAGCATGACCCGTGTGTGTGTGTGTGTGTGTGTGTGTGTGTGTGTGTGTGTGTGTGTGTGTGGTCTGTACCTTGAGTTTCTCCCCAGCCTGTAACGTAGCAATTCGTCCCACTGGGCACGATGTAGTTTTTCTCAGGCAAACACACTGTAGATACTTTTTCATTGATAATGGCCGGACTGCAATGACAAAGCATCAGAATTTTATAATTCGAACCTTCAGCTCCAAGTGTTTATGTTTTTACATCCTTTCTATGCAATTTCTCACCGTTCCAGCTTGAGTAAAGCAATATCTCTTCCTGCTGGTCCCTTTATGATCTTCTCAATGTTTCGGATCTGTTTGGATGGTTCAGTTGCTATTTCTTTATGGATTCCCATGTACACTTTGTAGAAGGATGGTCTCAATGATCTGGAGGATGAACATAAATGTGTCACCATTAAAGACTCAGCTGTGGATTTCATAAAAGGAGCGTGATGATTTTAACCTTTCAATCCGGGTTGGAGCGGGTCAGCTCTGTGATAATTGGCTGAAAATTCCATCTGTGTAGTCCTTAATGCTGTGGAAATATACTCTCCAGACAACACAAAGGCTGCACAGCTAATATTTTGTTGCACTGTTTTTTTTTAACCGCAGTCGCCATGACATTGCACTGTCCCGCTATTGGTTATTGTGCAGCGTAATTTGTGTGTAATGTTTGTTTGTTCAATAAAAAGCTAATTTTACATAAATTACCATGGAAGGCACAAACTGGGTGTTTTTTTTTTATCCTGTGGATTACTAGCGGGGGAAGAACTAGTGCAGAGCAACCTTTTTGTTTTTCCTGGAAGTGGCGTGAACTTCTCGGGCCGGGTTGTCCAACACAAGCAAACTGAAAGCTTTTACCGGTTCCTTTTGGTGAGACTTTTACTGGTTGATCGTTTTCACTGGTTCCTTTTGCTCCTGTTCATGAAGGAATTACATCGGAATCGCATCCAGTTTTAGACTTAAAACTTCAGGCCGAGTAGTTCTGTCTCGAAGTCACGCCGATAGCGGGTCGGGTTGAAGTGGTCTTCGCAGACCCGTGAATTGCATCCGAAAAGAAACAGTCAGGCCTGTGCCGATGCTGTGCAATTTCTGCACTTGTTTGTACAGCCATATGCTTTGTGCTCCACCACACGTCAAGCGGCCCAAAAATAGGACAAAAAAAACAAAAAACAGCTTGAATCGCTACGAGGGCTGGAAAGCTGCACATGCCTAATAGTAGTACAGTACTAATATTCATAGTAGTAGTACTAGTAGTAGTCACAGAAAAAGCAGTGGCATTGTGACCGCACTCGCGCCTACTTGAGAAGAGGCATGGACTGACGTTACCTGACGGAACTGCTGATGTCATATGTGATCGTTTTAAAGAGCTAGTAATACAAATTCACTACAGGTCCACTTTCAATAAAATCACATTTACTTCCATCCAGAGTTCATTTTTGAATCGATGATGGGGAAAATTGAACCAGATGACATTGTGATCTGTAGTGAGAGCAGAGAACAAGTGCAGGAAAATCTCGAGAGGTGGAGGTATGCCCTGGAAAGGAGAGGAATGAAGGTTAGCCTCAGAAAATCAGAATACATGTGTGTGAATGAGAAGGACCCAGGAGGAACGGTGATGTTACAGGGGGCAGAGATAAAGAAGGTGGAGGATTTTAAGTACTTAGGCTCAACAATCCAGAACAATGGAGAGTGTGGAAAAGAGGTGAAGAAGCGTGTGCAGGCAGGTTGGAATGGTTGGAGAAAAGTGTCCAGTGTGATGTATGATAGGAAAGTATCGGCAAGAATGAAAGGAAAAGTACAAGACGGTGATGAGGCCAGCGATGTAGAAACAGTGGCGCTGAGGAAAAGACAGGAGGCAGAGCTGGAGGTAGCGGAGATGAAAATGTTGAGGTTCTCTTTGGGAGTAACGAGGATGGATAGGATCAGAAATGAGTACATCAGAGGGACAGCACATGTAAGATGTTTTGGAGACAAAGTCAGAGAGGCTAGATTGAGATGGTTTGGACATGTACAGAGGAGGGATAGTGAGTATATTGGTAGTAGGATGCTGAGGTTGGAACTACCAGGCAGAAGGCCCAGAGGAAGACCAAAGAAGAGATTTATGGATGTGGTGAAGGAAGACATGACGGTCATTGGAGTAAGAGAAGAAGATGCAGAGGACAGGGCGAGATGGAGGCGGATGGTTTGCTGTGGCAACCCCTGAAGGGAACAGCCGAAAGGAAAAGAAGAAGAAGAAGAAGAAGATGGGGAAAATTGAACCACTCCACAAAGTCTTTCTCCTGCACATGTGATTAGGACAAGACCTCTGGAGTGACAGTCAATGTGAGAAAATGATTCCTCATGCTCCCTGATCCACTCATAATTATACATTCATGCCATCGGGAGACAAAAATGAAATGTTAACCTGGTCATTCGGTACATGCAGGTTGTCAGCTGACTCCGTTTTATTGCCAGATAATATAGCCGAGTGTCAGGAGTCAGAAGCAGACATGCAGTAAGTACAGTATGAATTTAAGTGCACTTTTACATGAACCTCTCACCACAGACAGTGACGGGCATGGCCGGCCTCTGATAACCCAGTTACCTGCACTGGGAGGGGGTCGACGGCAGTGACAACCCGGTGATAGTTTGGCTTGAACCCCCAACCTTCGGATCACTAATCTAGCATCTTACCACTGGACCACCTCTGACCCCAAGCACAGACGGACACGGAAAATTAAACGGTAACTCGACAGCTCGGCAAACAGGAGGTACAGCAGACGATTGCTTTGAACTGTGCTGGCAAAAACCAGAGTCTTTTATAGGCTCTGAGATGAGTGAGGGTGGATGGAAACAGTTATTTCCATTCAGGAATGAGGTGACCCTGACCATGGCAGTGCATTCTGGGAAGTGTTGTGCACACAACATCAGTGAATATGACACGATGTATAATATATCGGTGAATATAACACGATGGTGAATAAGACATAAATTAAATGGAACTCACGCTTCAAGGCAGTGAGCTGCTGTAAGGACCCACTGAGCATCGATTAACGTTCCTCCACAGAAATGCCTGCCGTTGCTGTAACACACGTAACACGTAAGATAATCAACACAGCGTGCACATGCATGTGATAGAAATGTGCCCGACTTTCTATTTCGAGATTCCTACCTGGTCCGGAGACTGATCTGCCAGGGCCAAGAGTGAGGTTTGGAGACGCATCCTCCGACGATCCGGCCGAAGCAGCGTCTTGGTTTTGTCACTGGAGTTCCACATTTCGGTTTGTCTGTTTGGAAAAAGGGTTTGCTTGGATTTAAACCCACCGCTACGCCAAGAACTGACGACAGCACAAAGTCAGCGAGAGGAAAGGCAGGTCATACCACAGTCTGGAATCTGGCAGTAGTCCCACTTCTTATTGGGATCCGTCGTATAACACCAAGGTCCGTTTGAGTCACCGTCAGGATTTCTGCAATGCTAGCCATTAAAAATACGATGGAGAGAATGAGTACACCGAAATATTAACCCAGTGCTTCACAATTGCCTTCTGTGGCGCCCCCACTAGGAAAAAAAAAAAAAAAATCACACCCCCTCCCCCCCAGCACCACCCCGCGAGCGACTAGTATCATTTGTCAATAAAATTATTAGTACACCTCTGCGTAACTGTATCTTTATTAACATTAAAAAGAAAAATATAGTTCAACTTGCAATAAAGAAAAACTTCATTAACATTGTTTTTGAATCTGTAACAAAAAAAGATTTAAAGTGCACCAATGTGCCTGAAGTCAAAAAAGTAAATCCTTATTTAAACTCATTCAATTTATTTATGTGTTAATATCTCCATCTCTCTCTCCACCGTTCTCTTCGTTCCTGTGAGAAATGTTCCGTGTTGTTTCTTGAGGGATTGCTTACTGCACGTCATATCGTTTGCTCATGTGAAAAACCGCTACACCATCGCGGAACAATGAGAGCGCTACTACCAACTAGTGGAATGGGGGTGCACTTACACTTCATTCCCATACACGAATCCATAAAAGAAAGTTCCCCAGGGTCATCCGTGCTCCCCCGGCATCACACCGTGCCCCCCCAGCTTCATACCACGCCCCACTATTTGAGAAGCACTGTATTAACCCCATAACGACATCTGATATTAATATACAGTGATCTCTCGCTACTTCATGCTTCAGTTTCTGCGGCTTCAGTGTATCGTGGGTTTTTCAAAAATATTCATTGAAAAATAAGGAAATTAAGAAAAAATAGGGGAAAAGTTAAGGAAAATGCCACAAAACAAGGCCAATTATGCAAAAAAATCCTAAACAAACAAAAACAAAAAAACCCAACCCCGCCCCAAAAAAACGACTGTACTTCCATTTTTATGTCAGGTGCGAATCTGAGTGCATGTGCACACGTGTCTGTATTTATATTTTATTTACATCTTATGCATTATTATAAGCATTTATAGTGTTGAATATGTATTGACATTATATACACATATACATGTACGTATACGTCAGTCAGAAGGGGTTGATCTGACTTCGCGGAATTCAATAGTCGCTGGGGGATCTCGGTCCCTATTAACCACGGAATGTGAGGGATCCATGTGTGTGTATTTATGTATGTATATACAGTCGGCCCCCAACTTACGAAGACCCCTGTGTACGAAATCCCCGGGTTACGAAAAGCATTTTCTTAAAGTTTCCGTCCCCGAGATACGAAACAACCCCCTCTTACGAAGCTAAATTCAAAATTCAAATGCACCAATCAAAATTTCACATGACGCGCGAGTTGCTCTCGCATTGGCTGTCTCTCAACATCCCGCCCCTTCTGGCCTCCCAGATAGAGACAGAAGGAAGCTTAACTCTTTAGTTTTTAGTTTAGTTTTTTAAGTTGTTTTAATTCAGTAAATATTTAATAAATGTGGGCGCATTTGAGCTCATCTGGAATTCCGATCCCTCAAGGAATCAAATTAAAGTTGAGTTTGTCAAGTCGGAAATGCGCTTTGAATTCCATGTCTTGTGGGCGTGGCTTACAGCGTGTTCGTGCGAGAGAGAGAGAGAGAGAGAGAGAGGTGTGTGCCTGTGTGTGTGTGTGTGTGTTAATAAAAAATGTTTAATAATGGTTTAATTAATAAATGTTAATAAAATGGTTTAATATGTTAATAAAATGTTTAAATTGTTTAATAAATAATTTTCTTTTACTTTGAAGACCGATTTTGTCGTCTTTGGACTGGAGCCTTGGAACGAATTAGGCGTTTAACATGCAAGATGCGACCCCTACTTATGAAATCCCCGCAATACGAAAAGGGTTCTTGAACAGGTTAATTTCATAAATTGGGGGCCGACTGTGTGTGTGTGTGTGTGTGTGTGTGTGTGTGTGTGTGTGTATGTATATATATATATATATATATATATATATATATATATATATATATATATAAAATATGGTACGTTGATGTCGTGGTTTGCACGTCCACCTCACAGCAAGAAGGCCTGGGGTTGAATTCCCAGCCAATTAGCCTACTGTGCATGTTTTTGGACTGTGAGAGGAAGCCGACGTGCTCACCACGACTCCACAGTGCCCCCCGGTAAGCAATTAGATTAACTTATTCCGAAGAAAAATAAGACTGACACATATAATGAGTAATAATTCCTGAAGTATAAGCACCGTCATAATAATATAAAATCGTTACCAATCTTTATGTCTTACGTTCGACTCCAGACCCTTTTCAGGATAAGATGAAGGTTTAAAGGTGGTAATGTGGGGTGTCGAGGAACTCCATGCTTGGCAGGTTACTCCAGCTGTGGTCGTAGATATTGAACCTCGATAAGTTTCTCCGTTGCCGATCTTGCAATCAGTTTCTTTAAATAAAAAAGTTCAATATTAGAAACCCACATACTGAAGCTAACAGATGCACATGATTGGCTAGTGTCGCTTTGACTGACAGGGGAGTGAGAGGAATGCCTTTGTAACAATATTCTCTTGAACCTCCTCGTGTTTGTGTGTGGGGTTTTATGAGATTTAATATTGGGGAATTCTTGCTTGTTGCTAAAACATCCAAGAGCCATTCGGGATTCACTCGTTTGCACCCAGCAGCTGTATGAGTTCACATAGGGCTTGATTTTATCAAGACAGACCTGTGGGTTTTGTCGGAGAAGGGAACGATGTTAGGGCATCCGATGTGGGAAGAGCACCACCCTGATTGGTTTGAGAGGTCGGAGTGGGACGAATGCTATCACATCGCTCGATCTTACAGTACTGCCAGCGGACAGAGGGGTCAGTAGTGTAGCACCATGGAGCTCGGTCACCATCAGGGTTCCTGCACAGGTTTCTTCTCAAGTCTCTGCACGGTAAAAGAGAAACATTGAAAGGTTAATTAATTTGCCGAACTGATGAAATGTACTAGGGTCAGCTGACTCTGGGTGAAGGCGGGGTTCATGCTGAACAGCTTGAAGGTACATTACAAGGCCATCAGTCCAATGACATGCACAGATTGCCAGGAGGTGTGAATGTGAATGGTTGTGTGTGTGTGTGTGTGTGTGTGTGTGTGTGTGTGCACTGGTTCTGCGATGGTCTGACGAACTGTTCAGGGTGTGTCCCACCTTTACCTTTGAGATAGGGTCCAGCTTCCATGTGATTCTTGTAGCATTTCTGCAATTGACTGAGGGAACCACTAAGGATTCTATGTTGTAGCCTATAGCAGTCAGTAGAACCCTTGAAGCCAACGTTTAACAAAATGAAAAACATGTTTTTTTTTTTTGTTTTGTTTTTTCACCCTTTCAAGGTTCCCTCAGATATATAAAGGTTCTAAGCTTGCCAATTCATGTCACCGCATGCTTTTCCTTACGCCTTGGGATATTTCTGCGGTGTCTTTGTATGTTTGTGAGGTTCCATAGAGCTCCAGAACTGGCACTTCTTCCCACTGATGGTTTCTGACATCACCCCCCGGTACAAGCTGCCATCTCCTGTGTAACAGTCCTCATTTGGAGCGATAACCGGTGCATCTGTAAACATATTCGCGTTATATAAATAAGATTTCAGTAGTAAAACACTGAGTGTAAGATGTATGATGAGCAACAGGAATGGAGGAATGAATCCAGGTTGTAAGGTGGGGGGGGGTGAGGGGGGGGGTTGACCTGGCTCTGGCTCATCGCCACAGCTTGGTACATCGCAGTACTCCCAGCGGGTTTCTTCTTCAGTGGTGTAACACCAGGGACTCCTCTCATTGTCAGGGTTCCTGCAGTAGTTCTCATCTAGCCCTCTGGAACAGATCCACATGCATGGTTTGATATCTGGTACAACAGTATTTGGTGATTCACAAAATGTGGTGCCATTGGATCGTTAACGGATCCAAGTTTCTTCAAGAGAACTACTTGGAACCTATTGACCAGAGGTGAGTCCCACCCTCAGACTTTATAACCATGCTGCAAGATTTCAAACTGTGAAAACTGCACCTTTATGGTTGATATTCTACTGATGCTACACATTTGCTGTTGTAAACCCAACATGTATTTTTATTACACAGAATACAAGACATATGGTATCGTGTCAGATGCCGTACACCGCTCATCCAACAGGTGGCGTCTCAGGTACAAATGAATATGGTTACTTGAACGGAAATGCATGTTTTCATTATTTACGCCAAGCAAGTCATCCACTGACAACATGACGGCAACTTCCTGTCCACCATTTTTGACAGATCAAGCTGAAGTATGTATGATAGGTAGTTGTTCATCCAATTATTCATTCAGCCTTAACAATTGGTTACACAGCACCCCCTGCTGTGCCTTCTGTACTACTACAATTCCAAAAAATGCAATTCAATTCACCATTCATTTATTTCCTCACAGCAAGATGGCCTGGGTTCAATTCCCGGCTCGGGCGTTTCTGTGTAGAGTTACATGTTCTCCCGGTGCTTGTGTGGGTTTCCTCCGGATACTCTGGTTTCCTCCCACAGTTCAAAAACATGCACAGTAGTTTAATTGGCTGTTCCAAATTCCCCTTAGGTGTGAATGTGTGAGTGTTGGCCTTGCGATGGCCTGACGAGCTGTCCAGGGTGTATGTACCCAGCGCTCGCTTTGAATCGGCTGAGATGAGCGCCAGCCTCCCCACGACCCTAGTTTAGGACTAAACGGTTCAGAAAATGAATGGATGGTGAATTAAATCCCATTTTTTGGAGTTGTAGTAGTATGGCAGGCCCAGCAGGGGGTGCTGTGCAACCAATTGTTATGGCTTGTCAGGGCTGGTGCTCCCACTGTGTTCTTGTTTTTGATGAAACACCAGTGGCAAATGAATCAGCCTCTCTTCTTCTCTTATAAAACTTATTCACTGGACACTGGTATGTTCGTCTCATTCGAAACACAGATGACACACCTGAAATTGCACCTGCACATGCATTACAAATTATGAGCGGCATAAACTGCCGTGCAAGAACATGTAAGTGCACGTCACATAGCCTGTTGCAGTCATGTTCAGGGAGCTTGTGCAGACTTGAGACAACCCTCCGTATTTATGCTCAGCATCCGTGATCTCATGTTACACATGTTACGCTCCTCACTTGCATGGGTAGTTCTCCGGCGTTCTCGAATGCTTATGAGGTTCCTGAGTTGACCATGATTGACAGGTTTTCCCTGATTTGGTTACAGAAACGTTGCCTCTGTATGAATTCCCGTCTCCTGTAATACAGCTCAACTCTGGTATGATGGTTGGAGGCTCTGATGCTGTGGGATTTAAAATAAAAATAAACATGTATGGAATAAATATATATTTTAAAGAAACTGTAAGCTTTTAGGGAAACTATTTAACACTTTCTGATTATTCAGTTTTATTTGGTAAACCTGTCGCGTGTGTTGATTATCTTAAAGAAGGAACGAGGATCTTACTGCAGCGAGGGATGGAGCAGTAATCCCAACGTTTGGATAAACTGGTGGTGAAGCACCAGGGTCTGGGTTCTCCGTCTGGATTTCTGCAGTAGTTCTCCTCCAGGTATTTTTCGGGAAGACTACACACACAAAGCCATTTATTGAATTAGTATGGATGGAATAATGCATTATATAATACAGGTGCTTAAAAAAGAAAGAAAACAAACAGACACACTGACAAGCTTATTCACGCTTACACACCCCCAGGAAACCCGCATGCAACATTCCAGAATGATCCGCACAGTAATTCTTGAGAAATTGGAACAGGAATGCTAAAAGGAAGGCAGACGCAGGCAGTGACAACGTCCCAACAGCCTGATGGCACATGATGACAAGTGACCTGTAGCAAGTAGCTGTGGCCTAATGGTTAGCAAAGCAGGTTTGAGACCTAAAGGTCGCTGGTTCGATTTCCGAACCAACAGGAAAAATGTATGGCGGGGACGGGGGTGAGATGCACCTTCCCTTCTTGCCCCTTAATGGATGAAGTGCCCGTGAACAAGGCACCAAACCAAAGCTGTTCTTCAGGTGTGGCAATGCATGGCGGCCCACTACTGTGTGTGTGTGTGTGTGTGTGTGTGTGTGAGTGTGAGTGTGTGTGAGTGTGTGTGAGTGTGTGTGAGTGTGTGTGAGTGTGTGTGTGTGTGTGTGTGTGTGTGTGTGCGTGTGAAAGAGAGAGTGTGAGTGTGTATGTGTTTGTGTGAGTATGTGTGTGTGTAAGTGGTGAGTGTGTGTGAGAGAGAAAGTGAGACTGTGTGTATGTGTGTGTGTGTGTGTGTGTGTACAAGTGTGTGTTTGTGAGTGTGTGAGAGAGAAAGTGTGTGAGTGTGTGTGAGTGTTTGTATGTGTGTGTGTGTGTGTGTGTGTGCTGTGTGTGTGTGTGTGTGAAAGAGAGCGAGAGAGAGAGAGAGTGTGTGTGTGTGTGAGTGGTGAGTGTATGTGAGAGAAAGTGAGAGTGTGTGTGTGTGTGTGTGTACGAGTGTGTGTTTGTGAGTGTGTGAGAGA
This sequence comes from Plotosus lineatus, assembly GCA_024760905.1. NCBI lineage: Eukaryota > Metazoa > Chordata > Actinopteri > Siluriformes > Plotosidae > Plotosus > Plotosus lineatus. The sequence goes on along the minus strand of CM045751.1, from coordinate 3,656,726 downwards.
GAAAGTGAGTGTGTGTGTGTGTGTGTGTGTGTGAGAGAGAGAGAGAGAGTGTGTGTGTGTGTGTGTGTGTGTGTGTGAAAGAGAGAGTGTGTGTGTGTTTTTATGTGTGTGTGAGTGGTGAGTGTGTGTGAGAGAGAAAGTGAGTGTGTGTGTGTGTGTGTAATGAATGTGTGTTTGTGAGTGTGTGAGAGAGAAAGTGAGTGTGTGTGCGTGTATGGTGTGTGCGTGTATGGTGTGTGTGTGCGTGTATGGTGTGTGTGCGTGTATGGTGTGTGTGTGTGTGTGTGTGTGTGTGTGTGTTTTCACCTTGAATAGGTTTAATGCAGAAGCTAAATTTCCCTTTTTGGATTATTATTATTTTTTTTTAATAATAATAATAATAATATTTCAGGCGACACGGTGACGTAGTGTTTAGCACATCTGCCTCAAAGTAAGAAGTGCCCTCACCCAGAGTCAGCTGAGATGGGTGCCAGCCTCCCCGTGACCCTAATTATAATTCAGCAGTTCAGAAAATGAATGAACGAATAATAATTCAGTCAACTGATCTCACTTTTCACTCATCAGGCTGATAAAAGTCCTGATTTCCTGCTTTTGATATTTTTTTATAACTCGTCAAACATTCAGCTCCACGTGTCTCCTCCCATAAACCCAAACGAACCCTGATGTGATCAATGCTTGGACAGTCGGTGAGTCTTACACTGAGGGAATGTATCCGTGGTTATGAGGGCTCTGTAACTCCCAGCGTTGGCAGACGTGTCCTCCCTCGGTCTCGGCGATCTTCCCTCTGTAGTTTTCTCCGCTGCAGTATATACACTCCTCTGGACAAGAACGAGAGCGCGTCAGAAAAATAATCATAATCTTTATTTCCATAACATTCGTCCAAAGCGACAACATTTAAGCACAAGATATCACAGTCTCACTGCTCACAAACATTGTGTATTGTTTACACTCATAAACAAAAAACACCGGAGTCGACACCGAAATATATTGGGAGCTAGAGCGGCGAACGTATGTAACAGCCAAGAATCCGTCATTACCGGTTACCGGTGATGGTTTGTCTGAACACCAGCTGATTTTACATGAGATATGATTAGTTTTATAACTCATAACCCTCGCAGTCCTCACCGCCAAGGCAGCTAACGGTTGGCCGGACAAGAATGGCATCCTGTTCTACCCGGGATAGAGTCCAGATTTAAACCCCATAGAGAACATCTGGACAAACATCCAACATACATGAGTTGGACGAAAGTTGAGTGACCCCAGTGAACTTTGGGACGACGCCGAGTACGACTGGACAAGTTCACACATTTCCACAAGGAAACTTCCAGTGAGTCAAACCGAGACACCTCAATGTTTACGAAACTCTGAAGGGAAAACAATTCCATACCGACTATTTGATAAAATTCACATATATATTCAATATAATTTATGTTATAGGTAATAATTACAAAAGGTCTGTAAAATACAGATATGGCTCATGTGGCAGACGGGACCTCCAGGTCTCATTGAAGAGAAGCAGCCGGGATAAGAATCGGCATCTCCAAGGCCATGGTTCTCAGCTAGAAAAGGGTGGAATGCCCCCCTCCAGGTCGAGATTGAGGTCCTACCCCAAGTGGAGGAGTTCAAATATCTTCAGGGTCTTGTTCACGACTGAGGGAAGGACGGAGCGGGAGATTGACAAGCAGATCGCTGCAGCCTCTGCTGTAAAGCAGAGCTCGTACCAGACGGACGTGGTGAAGAGGGAGCTGAGCCGCAAAGCAAATCAATTTATCTTTAAAGTTCTACATTCCAACCCTCACGTATGGTCACGAGTTTTGGGTAGCGTGGAAAGAACAAGATGGCGGATACAAGCGGCTGAAATGAGCTTCCTTTGGGCTCTCCCTAAGAGATAATGAGAGAAGCTCAGCAGAATTCTTCGATTCGCGTGGAGAATTTACGGAAACATTTTTTCCCCGGCACGGTGGCCTTATTATACACCAAAGGCGAGGTGGAGGTTGTTGAATATTCTTGGAGAGGAAAGGCCAAGAGCTGCTCTCCAGCGATCGCCACCGCTCCTTGGCATCATAATTGTTATTGATATCAGTCATGAAGTTCTATTTACCATCATGTACGGTTCACCCCCAGACCACTAGATGGCACCCTCCCTTTGGTTCTGAACCTTTTCCTCAGTGTTACTGTTCCCATTCATTTATTAATTTTCTGGACAGCTTAATCCTAATCATGGTTGTGGGAAGGCTGGCACCCATCTCAGCCGACTCTGGGCGAAGGCATAGTGCACCCTGGACACCTTGCCAGGCCATCGCAGGGCGTCCCTGTTCCCAGAACTTGTAAAGCAGGATGATTTGACCAGTTATTGTTTGTCGGTTGAGTTCTTTTGCTGTTGGTTTATCTTGCTTTCCTGCATTTGACTCCATCTCATTCCAACTTTGTCTCAGTGGATCCGTCTGTATACAGTAAATAATCACTTCTTGTGCACTTGTACTTGTGCTCTGTCTGTTTCTGGCTCTGACTCTTGTGTTGTGATTTTTAAAATGCCGTCATTAAGCGATTTGCGTACATATCCTGTTTGCTAGTCTGTGTTATCTATGCTACAGGTGACATTTCAGTCGTACCATTGCAGCTCGGGATCTCACAGTGCTCCCATCTGTTATTCGTATCAATGGTGTAGCACCAGGGGCCCTTGCTGTCATCATCGGGGTTTCGACAGAAATTGGACTCCAGGTCAGCTTTTGGATGTGTCTGCGGCGTGATGCTGCAAAGACAGTCGATGTATATATCATTTAGAACCTTATCCATGTTCTAGTAGATTATAAATACGATGGTACCTTGACTTACGAAATTAATCCGTTCCGAGGGCAAGCTCATACTTCAAAATGTTCGTTAGATAAAACAAATAATAGAAAACCAATTAATCTGTTCCAAGCCCCTCCCAAACTCATATAACCTGACACAAACACGTATATTTCACCTAATATATTAAAGATAAACATGTACAAACAATAAATATTGAATAATAATAATAATAACAATAATAACACGTACTTTAAAATAAATAATAATTAATAAATAAATAATAATAAAACAAGAATGAACAATAAGTCAACTTCTGATCATTGACTGCGACAAAGATGTCATTTGGGTGTGAAGGTGTCACGTGGCCAGGCATGAGGTGGTGCGTTACAGAGAAGGACAATTTTGTGCATGTGCACGCTACGAATGCCAGCGAGGAAAGGTTTGTGGTGAGCTCCCACAAGGCCAGTGCTTATCAAATAGTGGGGTGCACCCCCCTTGGGGTGTGTGGTGTGATGCCGGGGGAGGCGGGGCACATATGACCCTGGGGAATATGCTTTTTTGCCATACTGTACTAGAATTAAGTGTAATTGTGCGTCCTTTACAGTAGGTGGCAGTGGGACTCTCATTGTGTTCCCTATGGTGCAGGGCAAAATCACCAAGCAAACAATGCTATTTATAGTTGCACGCGGGGCGCTGAGGGGTGTGAAATGTTTTTTTTTTTTTTTTTTTTTTTCCCTATAGGGATCATCACAAAAAATAATTGAGAAGCACTGCACAAGGTGTTCTTCGGAGCGCGGAGGAATGCACTAGGAAGAATATGACGCTAATTGGCTCGGAAAAGCCATTTCCTCAGCAGAGCTCGTAAATCAAAATTTTGTTGGTTGGATGGGGCAGATTTTTGGTGGATCAAAGCTCGTATCATGGACAATTTGTTATAAAAGACACTCGGAAGTCATGATATCACCGTATTATGAGTTTCGTGGCACATACTTTGGCTTGTGTGGGTACGCACTTCCCCAGCGCTGACAAAATGTTCCTGATTTTGTTCTGCTCTTCGTCCCTCTGTAATCAACACCGTTTCCAGTCAGACATTCAAGTAAATACTCTGGATGGAAAGAAAGCAGATTTTCTTCGGTGGCTCATGTGACACTTAATGAGACATTTCAAACATTTTAATGACTCCCTCTGATCCCCCTCCCCCTCCTCCACACTTACCTTTCTTCTCAAACAGAGCGGCGCTCGATCTCCGGAGCAGCGGCTCGATCTTCGAGTTGGCCGCAATAGTTCTGCAGTCCTGATCTTTCTCGATGAAAAGAAAAGACCTGATGAAGGGACATCAGCAGAGGTTCAATCGACTTTGTGGACCCCCGTGGACACCGTGTGATGAAACATGGAGGTTCGGTGCGTTACCTGCATGTGAACATTGTTTCTGTGTTGCATCTCCGCGCACATTGCTCTGCGGATGACGCAGTGTAGTCTCTCTTTTTCAATGAGAGAATAATAGCGCCATCGGTTTTAGTGTACTCGTCTAGAACTGGCAGAGCAAACACAGAGACACGGCGCGTTAGCGCCACGGTAACGACACCAGGTAGTCATTTCTTTCGAAAGTTATGATGGAGGGACTTCTGAGCTTAAATTACAAAGAACGTGGATGTACAGTCAGAGCAGAAGTTGGCACATGCTCGCATCAGGCGCGTTTATCAGTGAGCCCTGACCGTGGCCTTCGTGGTTTATTAAATAAAATCTATTTCATATTTTAATCGCATCAGGTTTGGGCAGCGGCCTCATCAGTGGCTCGGTGGTCAGGTGCTGGATTACTGATCCCAAGGTTGGGGGTTCAAGCTGCACATTCAACAGTTGCCCCTGCTGTCCCCACAGCGCAGCTAACCGGGTTATCAAAGGCCGGCCGTGTCTCTCACTGTCTGTGGTGGGAGGTTCATGTAAAACAACCATCGGCGACTTTCGTACAGAGGTGCTGCATAGTCGCCAGCATGTTTCTGCCCTGCGATCATCCAGGGTGTACTATGCCCTCACCCGAGTCGGCCGAAATGGGTGCCAGCCTCCCTGTGACCCTAATTAGGTAGAATTAAGCGGTTCAGAAAATGAATGAATCGAAATTTGGGCAGCATGCTGGGGTCGTAGTTAGTACATCCATCGCACAGCACAAAGTCGTGGGTTTGAGTCCCAGGCTCTTGGTGGACGTTTCTCTGTGGAGCTTTGCATGTTCTCCCCGTGATTGTGTGACTTGTCGCCGGGTCTTCGGGTTTCGTCCCACAGTCCACAGATATGCACATTAGGCCAATTGGCTGTTCTACGTGACCCCTGGGTGTGCATGAGGATGTGAGTGTGGATGGTTGTGAATTGCCCTGTACCCAGGTACAGAGTACACCCTGAACCCGATCTTTGCCCAGTGGCAGCTGAGATAGACACCGGCCTCCCTGCGACCATAGTAGGATTACGCTGTTTTGTAAATGAGTGGAAGGGAGCGTTAGGTTTGATGTGGCTGCTCTTCTCACTAACTGATTCTGATCAAGGGATAAACGATGGGCTCGGGGTCATGTCACGTGTCGTAACTCGAAGCTGTCGGGTCAATGAAAATACTGATGAACGTCTGACTGGAGGTGGAGCAGATGACAGAAGTATGGAAAATAACATCACACAGATTTAACAGTTAATAAATGTGACCCATCACTGCAAACTGGAAATTAATTCAGAAATTATTCAATATTTTGTCTTTCATGATTAACGGACAGAAAACTCCCGGCGTGCTTTGGTTTGTTCCTCCAGAACCCGACGTATGCGTTACAAGTTTAATATCATTTTATCGCTCAGGATATCAAACACAAACCAGTACCAGTACCTCAAAATAAATAATTTCCCACTTTACACCCAGTTTGCTGTGATGGGTCACCGAGTGCACACGTTCAGTATTTCAGTATTTCAGTCGATGCACTTGGTCTTCTCATATAACATTGGTAGAGAGAGGATTTTCCTCAGGTTTGATCACAGTCTGTAATCTGAGTGATGTAATATCACATTACCTGAGTCCTCCGTCTGCACTCTAAAGACTCCTGAAGACATGAAAGAGTTAAGAGTTGAATTAATATACAGAATTCAGAAAAGAAAACAAGACAAACAAGACAAACAAGAATACGTAAACAACAGAGCGGAGTTGGATTCAAATATATATTTTATCTTTGTTATTTTATATATTTATACAGGCATCCCTCACTTTCCGTGGTTAATTGGGACCGAGATCCAAATGTGACCATCGAAATCCGTGAAGTAGGCTGACCCCACCCCCACCCCCACCCCCAACTGATGTATACAGTCAGAAGTCAGGATTTTTAATCACCATGGTTGTTCAAGCAGTCAAGTTACAAACAGAACAGGATCACGATGATGATGATAATATTAATAATAATAATATTTATAACAATAATAATAATAATAATACAATAAATAAATAAATCAGTAGATAACCGCAATAATGAAATTACACTAAATTATATGATATTATATTTATATTGCACTATGCCGATTGTTTTGTTGGAATATATATGTGTATATAATATCAATAAATACATACCCAATGCTATAAATGCTTATAATAACAATTAAACATTAAAAAATAACAAGCTGTAAATAAAACACACATACCGATGGTACTGCATGAGAAGACGACGACACACATACATACGCTCGCACACATGCAACAATGGCAGTCGTTTTGTTTGGGGTTTTGGGTTGTTTTTTAGTTTTGTGTTGTTTCAGGCTTTTTTTGTTTTTTTTGAATGATTGTCTTTGTTTTTGTGGCATTTTCCTGAACTTTTCCCCTATTCTTCCTTAATTTCCTTATTTTTGAATTCGATGAATATTTATTTATTTTTTATTTTTTTGGCCTGGTGGTAAAGGGCACTGGATCACTGATCC